>JALRLY010000233.1:0-33772 GCA_023647555.1 Pancytospora philotis
TTGAGGCGCGGCGCGGGATTCTCGAGGAAGGGGACGGCGCGCGGCCTGAACTGGCGGTGGAGGAGCTGGTGCGCGGATGCGCACAGGGGACGCAGGAGTGAGCGTGAATATATGAATGATCATACCATTATACTCCTTAAGTAAATTTATTTTATTTTATCCATCTTTACCTTAAATAAGTACAAGTGTGCATTAGAGCTCTTCTAACTCCGACAATAGGTAATCTCATTTATTGAGTAGCTTAGTTACATCTCTGCTCAGCGAGTCCAGTGCTTTGAAGTTGAGGTCGGCTGCGTTGGCGAGGTCCCACACCGCCTTCGCGATCTCCTCCCTGTCGCGCGAGACCCCGGACACAAGCAGGTCCAGCTTGATCTTCGCCTCGGAGTGGTCGCGCTCGCTCTTGAGGAAGGCGCTGTCGTTCTCGAGCTTGAGCTTGAGCAGGTCGTTGTCGAGGCGGTCCATCTCGCTCCTGTTCGTCGTGATCGACTGGTCGGAGATCTCCTTCTTCTCGACGTAGATCGCGCCGATGGTCTGCAGCTTGGCAGTCGTGCTGCTGTAGACGCTCTCCAGGTCGGCATGGGCCGCGCACTTCTCGCTCACGCGCTCCTCCAGAGCCGCCTGGTTCAGCTCGTAGTTCACAAGGCTCTCGCGGCGCGCGGAGAGCTCGCTCTCCAGCGCAGACAGGATGGATGCGTCGAGCGTCTTGGTCTCTGAGAGCGCACCGGAAACGGGCAGTGTCTTGAGCATGTTGTTGATCTCGATAAACACATTCTCATTCTCGTCGAGCTTCTCGAGGATGGAGCACTCGAGGTTCTTCAGCGTCCGCATCAGCGCCTCGCGGTCGGGCTTCAGCCGCTCGAGCTCCTTCAGAAGGCCGACCTTCTCCACGTTCATGCCCTTGATGTCCTCAGAGTTGATCTTCTGGTGGCTGATCTGCTCCTCCAGCTCGTTCTTCACGCGGATGAGGTCTTCCACATCGGCGTCGATCAGCGTGATCTCCTCCACGATCTTCTCAATGGCCGCGATGTACTTGCCCTTCTTGCCGTCTAGCTGCCGCTCGTGCGCTATCAGCGCGTTCAGGTCCTCGTTCGCCTTCTTCTTCTTGGCGGCGAGCCGCGCGAGGTCGGTGAACTTGCTCTTGATGTTCTCGTACTCGTCCTCCATCGTCCGCACCTCCTGCCGCAGATTCTCGATCTCGTCGTTCTCCTTCGCATGCAGGCCGGTCATCCGCGCGACAAACGCCTCCTCGATGTCTGCGTCGTCCTCGTTCCCCTCCATAAACCGCGCGTAGCCCTCGCAGACAAACTCGTAGAACTCGGTCTCCAGCGTCATCGCCAGCTCGTCGCCGCGGTAGCTCCTGTTGACGAGCTCCACGAGCCAGCTCATCATGCTCAGCAGCACCGGCCAGGCGTGCGGCGTGACCGTGCTCAGCTGGCTGCGCGTCACCTCGCTCGAGTACGGGTACTTGAGGATCTTCAGGATCCCCATGACGTCGTCCTCGAACTTCGCGAACGGCGTCGGGTCGATGAAGGAGTAGATGAACTTGAAGATGCTCTGGAACTCTTTGTTCGACGGGTTGGCCAGCGTCTTGGTGGTCACCGCGGCGTCGTAGTTGTTCTGGGCCAGGAAGCTCGCGACGGTCTCCGCGCAGGCCTGCTTGTACGCCTTGTCGCGCACGTTCCGCGCCGGCTTAGCGTCGATGGGCGCTATCGACATCCGGGGGAAGGCTGCCGGCTTGACCGCCGACGGCTGCACCTTGATGCTCTTCCGCGGCTGCGGCGTGATCGTGAACCTCTTCAGCATTGGGCCAAAAATGTCGCGCCATTTTGTGGACAGAGAACCCCCGGGCGCAAAATGGCCGATGATACCGCACCACGCTGTAATGAAGTTACTGCTATCGTGCGCTAACAAGACTGGTGGCATGCAAACTATACAATCAACTGAGATAAGGGCAAAAGCAGATTTGCGTGGCTTTGACCTAAGAGCTGCCGTGGTAGCACTCAAAGGCATGCAAGCCGACGAGTAGACATCTAGCAAAGCACTTAGTCTAATACCTTTAGACTGGGACTAGCTGCGCCAGCATGGGCGTTCGGTTATTAAATGGCTAGTCAGCTCATCAAGATGATAGTTTGAGGCAGACCCCAGTGATAATGCCGTGAACTATCTCGGCGCTGTTACGCTGTGCGCCACCCGGTCACAGCCCAAAGTTGTGCCACGCTCTGCACAGCGACCGCAAAATTTTTAACAATGGCCGAAATAGGCAGCCGTTATGGCCAGCAATCCCCGGAAAAACACGCGGACGAACGGCGGAGCGAGAGACGGCAAGAGGGACGGGAAGCCGAGGCACGGCGACTATAAGAGCGGCGGGAAGAGCGAGTCGAGAATGAGGGAGATAAACAAGAAGAAGGGCACCTCGCTCGGGCACACCGTCAAGAGCCTCGTGGTCGACGCGCATCCCAAGTTCCCGGGTGTGTTCATCGGGCGCGGGAAGGAGGACATGCTGCTCACCGTCAACGCCCAGCCGGGGTCGAGCGTGTACGGCGAGAAGCGCGTGAGCGTCGCGCTGCCGAACAAGAAGGTCGAGTACCGCGTGTGGAACTGCTACCGCTCGAAGCTCGCAGCCGGTATCGTGTGCGGGCTGGACAACATATACATCAAGCCGGGCGCCGCGGTCCTGTACCTCGGCGCTGCCAACGGGACCACGCTGAGCCACGTGGCTGAGATTGTCGGGCCCGACACGCTCGTCTACGCGGTCGAATTCAGCCAGCGGTCGGGGCGCGACCTCGTCAGCCTGGCGATGAAGCGCACGAACATCGTGCCGATCATCGCGGACGCGCGCACGCCCCACAAGTACCGCATGCTCGTGCCGATGGTCGATGTCATCTTCAGCGATGTCAGCCAGCCCGACCAGACGCGGATCGTCATCGACAACGCCCAGTACTTCCTGAAGGACAACGGCGGCATTCTGATCAGCATCAAGGCGTCGTGCGTCGACTCCGCGGTCCCGCCCGAGACGGTCTTCGCCAACGAGGTCGACTGGCTGAAGAAGAACAGCTTCAAGCCGACCGAGCAGGTCACGCTCGAGCCGTACGAGAAGAACCACGCCATGATTGTGGGCCTGTTCAAGCCTGCCAAGGGCAGCAAGTGACCACGAATTAAACTTGATTTTTCGGCCGTGTTTTACAGTATTAGGCTGCTGCTGGGCCTGCCAGGCATTAAAAGCTGCTCAACAACCCGTGGCACCGAAACCCGGCGCAGCAGAATAGGCGAAAGCTCAAACGAGTTTATTGTAGACACACGGGTTGAAGTGCGTCAGTTGCACAGAAACTGCGAAGGAGCACTCGTGTCGCGCAGCTTGAAAAGCATGCTTTTGCTGCAGTGCGAGCATCTAATCGAGTCCTTCGGCTTCAGCTGCGTCTTGCCGCCGCACTCCGAGCAGCTGTACAGGGTGGCGTTCGCGCTTACGCCCATCGGCGGCTGGGCTGCTGGCTGACGCTGCATGGGTCCATTTTTCAAATTTTTGATTTGAGACGAGCAGTGCAGAAGTAGGTAGAATTCTACAAAAAGACGAGTAACGTAGAAATTAGAAACAATAAGATGACACAGGCTAAACAAATAGTTCAACTCACAGATTACACGAGCGGCTTACAGCCCTGGCATACGATTAGGTCTCAACAAATTTATTATCAATCAGAGCAGCCAACGCTGCACAAAAGCATTTTAGTGCCCACCGCATCACCAGTCGGCGACCTCCTCCTCGGCCTTCTTCTTGTTCTTTTTCTTCTGCGCCTTCTTGGACGCGCCGCGGTCCGCAGCCTCCGCGCTCTCCTCGAAGTCGACGACGTATCTGCGCTTGGACTTCTTCTTGTAGATGTCGTGCGCGCGCTCGTACTTCTGCTTCGCCTCCTCGCCGTACACACCGGCCTCCAGCCGCATCATGAGCTCGTCGCCGATCTCCTTCTCGAAGTTGACGGTGTTCAGCGCCTTCAGGGCGCGGATCTTCTCCCGCCGGTTCATCTTCGTCTTGCGCACCATGAGCTCCTGCATGCCGTGCTCCTCGGCGTGCGCGACGCGCTCGAGGTACTCGGTGAGCTTCGTCATCCGCTGCTTGCATTTGTGGATTATCTCCTTGTCCCAGAACTCGAGGTGCGCCTCGATCTCCTCCAGCGCCTTGGCGTAGTCGTCGCTGAGCTTGATTTTCTCGTACATCGCCTTCGGCATGTGGCTGCGCTCCGGCTCCTTCACGTACAGGTACAGCGCGTCGTCGACGGCGCGCACCGTCGCGTACTTGGTGTTCGCCAGGGGGCAGCTGAACTCGTTGCAGAGGCCGGTGACGTTGTACTTATTGCGGCAGAGCGTGTCCAGCTTGGTGGCTATCTTGAAGCTGCAGTTCTTCTTGTTGCCGATAGCCGCCCAAATCTTCCTGTCGAACATTGGTTAAATTTTTGGCAAATTTTTAATACTCGCCGGCCGCCGCGGCGGTTCAACGGCATGCGAGGGGCGCATAGCAACCGCGGCGGCGTCTAGCTTAGAATGCACAACGCTGGGCTCATCAATATTTATTTTGTTCTGCCAATTTACTAATTTTCTGCTGCGCTGCTGCAGTTTAAGTACCTCGCGCCGCTACAGCGAACCTTTTCATCCCTGACTCAAACAGCCTTAACCCGTTTTAGCAGCTGATTAGCTCGCGCCGGCCAATTGCGGGGCAGAAAAATGGCCCTCATGGCGGGCTTCCGCGAGGCGAGCATGCGCTGCTACGAGCGCAAGGACTACGACGGGTATCTGGAATACGCGCAGAAGCAGTACACGCAGACGAACAGCGCGGACGACAAGCTGTTCTACGAGAAGGCGAAAAAGGACCACGCGGCGCACAAGGACATCCGGCGGATCCTGGGCACGCAGCAGGACGACTACTACGGGATCCTGGGCGTGGCCGAGGACGCGACGGAGCCGGAGATCGGCAAGGCCTACCGCCGGCTGATCTACAAGTGCCATCCCAGCAGGACGCAGATAGACGACGCCGAGGCGGTGGCGTGCAAGATCCAGCGCGCCTACGCGGAGATCGGCACGGAGGAGAAGCGGAAGGCGCACGACGCAAAGCGCCGCGCCGAGAGCATGCACGGCAGCATGTATTCAGGCACCCAGCAGCCGATGGACGATTTCTTCGAGCAGATCAGGCGCATGTCGCACATGTCGCAGCCCGGCTCATACTACGTGCGCACCGATCCCAGCGGCTTCGCGCCGAACTTTGGCTTCCAGAGCCACTACGGGCAGGGGAGCCCCTTCGAAAATCTCGACAGCATATACCGCCTTCTCTACAGGCACACCCGCCCGCAGCAGCGGCGCGAGAGCGCCGGGCCCGAGGAGCGCGCCCGGACCATCATCCTCATATGCGTGGTGCTGTTCTTAATTCTGATCATGCACTAAGCGCTGGCCGCATGCAGCAAGACTGTCTGACGCGGCCGCTGCTCCCTGTATAAAATTTTTCGAAAAAATTTATTTTTTCCCCGACGCTACCCCATAAATGTCACAGATCCTTAGCAAGTCCTACTCTCTCTCTGCGCTGCTCATCCACGCGAGCAAGCAGCAGGTCACCGCCGACAAGATCAAGGCTGTCTTCGAGGCGCTCAACCTCTCCTACTCCCCCAAGATCGCCTCCATGTTCGAGCTCAACAGCGATCGCTACGACAACATGCTGACGAACACCGGCGCCGCTGCCGCCCCGGCCCCTGCTGCCGGTGCCGCCGCCGCTGCCGCGCCTGTGGAGGAGGCCGAGCCTGAGGAGGAGAGCGACAATGTACTTGATTTCTAATAAAAACGGCTAGAACTCAGCTTTCCTTTTTACTATCGCCTTTCCCTCCATCGCCGCGGGCACGGGGATGCCCATGAGCGTGAGCACCGTGGGAGCCACGTCCGCGAGCTCGTACGTTTCGCGGCGGTCGTGGTGCTCAGAGTCTATTTTGTATTTGCTATTGACTATGATAAATGGCACATCGTTAGCGGTGTGGCTTTTGCAGGGCCGTCCGTTTTTTGACATCTGCTCGCAGTTTCCGTGATCCGCGGTGATTAGGAGCGCGTGGCCGCTTTGCCCGCACGCCTCCGCGATTGCGCTGACGGCGCTGTCTGTGGCCTTCACCGCCTCCACGACGCTCTCATAGACACCGCAGTGCGCCACGAGGTCGGTCGCCGCCAAGTTGACCAGTACGAAGTCAATACCGTCTTTCACAGCGGCCATGCAGTGTGCCGCCACCTCTTTCGTCGCGGTCGCGGGCGCTCTGCTGAAGCATTCGACGGCTGGGCTCTTCGCCATCGCCCTCCGCTCGCCGCGGACCCGCTCTGGCTTCCCGCCGTTGAAAAAGTAGGTCACGTGCGCGTACTTCTCCGATTCGGCGATGCGCATTTGCGAGCGCCCATTGCTGCTCAGACAGTCGCCCAGCATGTCGGCGATGCGCAAAGGCGGAAAGAGCACGCCGCCGCTTGCCGGCACGCCGTAGTCGGTCATTGTGTAGACATGTTTGAAGTCGGTGAAGCGGGACACAAGCTGCTTCATCCTGTCGGCCCGGTAGTTGAAGAATATCAGCGTGTCGTCCGCCTCCACAGAGTCATTTGACAGGCGGGTTGGCGGGATGTACTCGTCGGCCCGGTCCTTTGCTGTATACAAGGCATACTCGGTAGTAGATTTATCTACCGCCTGCTCAAAGCCAACTTCGATGGTTTGCGCCCCCGTTACTGTGTCTGTTCCGACTCCCGTTAGCATTCGGTAGACTAGATCCGTGCGGCTGTCGTTGCCGTCCCTGTCCATTGCGTAGTAGCGACCCGCGACCGACACAACCCGTGCTTTGATAGCACCCACGAAGTCCCAGAACTGCCCCGGCGGTGTGTCGATCCCGTCGGCGATCGCATGCACGAGGCACTCGGCATCTAAGGATTCCATCAGGTAGCGCAGATGGTCGATGTATGCGTGCACGCCGCCGTCGCTGCACAGCCCAATAAGGTGCACGCGAGGCGACAGCCGGATGCCAGCAATACGCTTGTTGAAGTTTCCCGACTCGTATTCGCCGTTAATACGCAGCAGGCTCTGAGTCACCCGTCGGCCGGCACCGAGCGCCATGTGCCCTACCTCAGAATTGCCAGCGCTCGACTCCGGGAGGCCGACGTAGCGCCCGCTGGCCTTCAGTTGGACCCAGCCATATTCCTCCTGCAGTTCGTGAATCTTCTTTGCGTACACGGTCGCATCGTCGCTCGCCGCCTCCTGCGGTGCACTGCGTACGCCGAAGCCGTCGATTACCACGAGGCAGACCTTCGGCATGCACTTTAGAACGCAGCTCATTAAGCAGCATACTTGAAACAACGTAAACAACTGTCCAGAATGCCATCGCTATGCTTGTAAACTAAAAGAATCGCCTATGATCTGCAGCGCTGGGTTGATCAAAACTACTGCTAGAATCAAAAAGTCCGTCAAGAGTCGTAGCCACGAAAAGCAATTTATTTCGCAAAATGAGAGCGGGGTAGAGACACAAAGCTCTACGGCAGCGATGCACCAGGCGGAGTTATGCGCTTGTGCTCTTCTCGCTCTTCTTTATGGCCGCTACGTACTTTCCATACTGCTTGAAGAGGTAGGTCAGGTCCCGGTTCGCCTGCTTAGAGACGACGAGCTCCAGCGCCTTCAGGAAGCTCCGGTTGAGGCCCGCAACGAGGTCATTATCACTGGGCTGGGGCCTCTCGTGTGCTTTTTCGCTGCGCCCTGCAGCGCCTTTTGCCTCCTGCTCGTCTGGGCTGGCCAGCGAGACCTTGCCGAAAATGCCCTTGAAATCGCCCTGCGGCGCAGTGCTGCCGCTGCCCTTGTTCCTTCTCGCGCGGGGCCTACGCGCGCCGGACGTGTCAGCCGGCGACTCCGCGGGTGCAGCCGGTACATGATCCTCCGGATCCTTGCTGTATGGCGAGAGCTGCTCCTCTGCTTTCCTTTTCTTACTCCCCTCGTGTGCCATCAATGGGGCCCCGCAAAATGATTTTCAGATGAATTCTTTTGCACTTTTTAGGCCTGGCTTTGGGCGACGGGATCTAAAACATGGGGCGAGCGCAGGGCGTATTATAATACGGCCGTGCTGTAGAACGATAATCATAGTATGCCACGAGTGAATTTTATTCTGATTGCACCTTTAATTCCCGGTGACAGGGTTATGACCAGCTAGTGGTTTATAGACAAGGCTAACAGAATCAAACTTAAGGTAGAAAGTTAAACAGCCGGGTAATACAAATGCATATTTCTTTAATGACTGGCTTGATCTTCTACGCCTCAGCGGTACCTGATTTGTGGTACTTATCAAGCACGGCGGCTGGAATCCTGTTGAGCATGTCCTTCGGGAATGTCTCGAGCAGCTCCCAGGCCTTGTCGAGGCTCTCCTCGATGCTGCGCGCCTCGTCGCGCTCCTGCGCAATGAACTCCTTCTCGAAGCGCTCCAGGAACTTGATCGAGAGCCGGTCCTCGTCCGTCAGAGACTCCTCGCCCACCACTATCTTCATGGCCTGCGCATCCTTCCCGATCGCGTATTTGGCATACAGCTGGTTCGAGACATCGGCGTGGTCCATGCGCGTGCGGCCCTCGCCCACGGCGCTCTTCATCAGACGGCTCAGAGAGGGCAGGACGTTGATCGGCGGGTACACCCCGCGGTTGTGCAGCTGGCGGTCGATGTAGATCTGCCCCTCCGTGATGTAGCCCGTGAGGTCGGGGATCGGATGCGTGATGTCGTCGTTCGGCATCGTCAGGATGGGGATCTGCGTGATGGAGCCGTTCCGCCCGTCTATGCGGCCCGCGCGCTCGTACAGCGCAGCAAGGTCGGTGTACATGTAGCCGGGGTAGCCGCGCCTGCCCGGCACCTCCTCGCGCGCGGCGCTGATCTCGCGGAGCGCATCGGCGTAGGAGCTCATGTCCGTCATGATCGTTAGCACATGGCGCTCGGTCTCATAGGCGAGGTACTCCGACGCCGTCAGCGCCAGCCGCGGCGTGATGATCCGCTCGATCGTCGGGTCGCTGGCCAGGTTCATGAACAGCGCTGTGCGCCCGAGCGAGCCGCTCTCCTCGAAGCTGTCCTTGAAGAACTTGGCAGCCTCGCCGCTTATCCCCATCGCCGCGAAGACGATGCAGAAGTTCTCGTCCGTGGTGTCCAGCGCGTCCTTGCGCCGCACGAGCCGCGCCTGGCGGCAGATCTGCGCGGCCAGCTCGTTGTGCGGCAGGCCGGAGCCGCTGAAGATCGGTATCTTCTGGCCGCGCGCGATGCTGTTCATCACGTCGATCGCGGATATCCCCGTCTCTATCATCTCCTCCGGGTAGATGCGCGCCGTGGGGTTGATCGGCAGCCCCTCGATGTCGAGGCTGTCCGCCGGGATGATCGGCACGCCGCCGTCGATGGCGCGCGCACTGCCGTCGAACACGCGCCCCAGCATGTCCTCGGACACGTCCATCCGCATCAGACTGTCGGCGAAGGTGATCTGCGTGCTGCGCGCGTTGATCCCCAGTGTGCCCTCGAAGACCTGTATCAGCGCCTTCTTGCCCGTGATCTCCATCACCTGGCCCTGCCGCGTCGCGCCGTCGGCCATGCGGAGCCGCACTATCTCGTTGTACTTCAGATTGGCAACGCCGTCCACGACGACCAGCGGGCCGGTTATGCTGCTGATCTGCCGGTAGGTCCGCTGCGGCGGGATCCTTATGCTCTCAAACATCTGGCTCTGTTTGCTTACCGCTTTATGTCCGCGTCCTTGTTTCACATTTATGCTGGCGCCGGCGGGCGTCTAGCCCGCCCGCTGAAGGCGTGTGGCCGCCTCGTTCCCGCCGCTTCAATGGGCGCCCTGCTCGGGCACGACTCCATTTACAATGTCCCGGATCGCCTGCGCCACGATCTGCTGCACCTCCTCTGGCGCGAGAATCTGCGCACCAGGGACGGGCTTGAGCGAGGCCGATACCGCGAGCCCCAGCTTGAGATCGTACGCGGTCGCATCGAACCTCTTCACCCTGTGCAACGACTCCTCTTCGAACTCAAAGCTTTCGTCCATGGGCTCGCAGCCTAGATGGATCTAAAAAATATAACGGGCCATGGATATGCGAGCGATGCATCATTCAGAATGGCTAACTATTCTTCGCTCTATTTTACAGTATTCTAGCAGTACAAATTACACAAACCATGCACGTCACCAATCCTTTGTTGCAACCGCTTTTATTGTTCAGCGCAGTCACATATTTTTCATTTAAAAATTTTCATCCCATATGATGCCGTTGAGATTCTTGCGGCCTCTACTGCTCGCTTGCAGTTTTTCGGTCTGCTATGCGTCCGAACCGCCAAAAAGCTGTTTTGAACTGGCGGACTATACCAGTTTTGGTTCCACCACTAGATTTCCTTTCAGCGCACTCGAGGCTCAAGAGATCGACAGGCTGTGCAGAGCTTGCGTCTCGCTCGACTCACGCGCATCCATGCTCCTCGACTACAATACTCTGCTTTCAGGCTGCAATTATACGCCTGCGGAGGTGAATGGGCACCTGCGCGGTCTAAATACTAATGACAAGGCATGCTTAGTAGTCATGTCGCTGCTCGGCGATGATAATCCCCTCATGCAACTTGACAATTTGTTGCGCACCCGCGGGTACAGCAGCTATCTACTGCTGCGTAAGCTGCTCCATTTCAACTTCGTCACCTTCCTCACTGAGACAGACACAGTGCAGCAGCAAGATGCAGTGCAACGGCCTAACGCGGTGCTTGTCCCGATTTGCTGCATGTTTATAGCCCTTAGATGCAAGAGCGTTAAATCCATCGCGATCCTACCGGCCATCAACGCCAAATTGCATGAGCTTGCGGACGCCGCGCTCTCATCAAGCCTCACTGCGTGCGCTCAAAAGGACAAGGCGGAGGACGACAGGCATCTGGACTATTTATTTCTTCTGCGCAAGAAGCAGCGCTTGGAAGAAGAGGAACTAATAACAGAACTGCGCGAACTGATAGATTACTGGCTGGGCGATGGCGTGCGTTTCACTAGGTACAAAACCACCATTTTGAATTTTTTTAGAGCAACTCAGCAGAGCAATGCTATAGAATCTGTTTACCGAGGTTTAATTAATAGTAGAGTCTTTTTCACAGCGAGTTACATCAGGGCCCCGGCCTGTATCGAACTCCTAGAAGCACTTGGTAATGAAGAGTTTGTCACTTCTAACATCAGAACAACTATTGGTACAAAGGATTATCGCACAGTTAATCCCCAGCTTGTGCTGTTTTGCATTCAGGCGCTCAAAAAGAAAAGAACACGAATCCAAATCTCCCTCGATAGTTTAACTGAAAAGCTAGTACCCAAACCAGCGGAGTTCAATGCCTTACCCTCTGATTGGAGCACGATTCCGAGCTACTTCAATGCACTGGCGCCCACGACCCTGCGCCGCATATTCCTCGATGCCTATGAGCATATGCCTGCTAGCTCTCATAGGGACGAAACCATGTACAGATACATGAGTCTGCTTAACTTCGAGAACTACATGCAAATAATATGCTATGCCACTCTTGAGATGCGAGACCATTTGAAGCATTTTATGCTCTATTTTCTCAGAGACCCCGCAAAAAGAATATATTTCATATCTGCGACCAAACAGCAGTTTGACGAAAAGAAATCTAATCGCTATAAGGCGGTGTGCCGAGCAACCATGAACAGCATAAAGACTTATGAGCGTTATGTGCACGAAACGGGGGCTCTTGGGACAGTCGAAGCGTTCTTCGAGAGTATCGGATTAGTGAAGGTGCTTAAGACCGTTGCCCCTGAAACAGAAGCGGAGGAGGGACAAGAGCAGAGCAGGAAGCGAAAGCATGATGAAAGCGCGTAGCGTGGACCTGCTTTAGCTATACAGGACGGGTGAAACGTGAATAGCCTTCAAATAAATATGCTTCGTACTTATTTCTTCATTTTATGAGCATACTGGCTCTCAGTGCCTTAAGTTTCCTTCATCGCGCCGCGCAGTTGTTTTCGATTCGCGGTATCTAGCGTGCGGGCTAAAAAATTTATACACAATTAGATAAGCTAGATTGTTCTAGCATCGCCAAACTACCGGGCACTTGTGCCGCAGCGCAGTCGGCGGCCGCCCAAAAGGGCCGCATAAAAATTTCCCATGCTGTGGATTGAGAAGCACAGGCCCAAGACGTTCGCTGAGATCACCACGCATGCCGAGGTTGTGCGCAAGCTGCAGACCTATACGCTGGAGAGTGTCCCAAATATTGTCTTCCACGGCCAGCCCGGGCACAACCGCCGGACCATCCTGTACGCGTTGGTCGGGCATCTCTTCGGGCAGCAGACCGAGCTGAAGCAGAAGTCCATGGAGATCAAGCACAACAGCACGACGATCTCCGTGTCGTATCTGGAGTCCGACGAGGTGATAAGCATCACGCCGTCCGACTACGGAAACAGGGACCGGCTCGTCGTGCAGAGCATCATCAAGGAGATGGCGCAGACGCGGCCCATCCTCAGCATGTTCGGTGCCCACAGGCACAGCGTCAAGATCATCGTAATCAACCAGGCCGAGAGCCTCAGCCGCGACGCGCAGGCCGCTCTGCGGCGCACAATGGAGGTGTACAGCTCGCACTTCCGCATCTTCATGATCTGCACCGAGGTCTCGCGGCTGATGGAGCCCATCAGGAGCCGGGCGCTGTTCTTCCGCGTGCGCGGCTTTACCCAGGCTGAGATCGTCGCGATCTGCGGCGCCGTCGTGACCAGGGAGAGCTACTCGCTCGACCACGCGGCGCTCGCGGACATCGCTGCGAACGCGAACGGGAACATGCAGCGCGCGCTCTGCCTCTGCGAGATGCACTGCCTCAATACCGCCGGGAAGGACGTCAAGAAGGCCAAGGTGGACCTGGCGAACTACAGACTCGAGTGGGAGGCGCAGATCGAGGCGGTCGTGGCCCTCGTGCGCAACCAGCCGCGCGTTGAGAACTTTGCCAAGATCCGCAAGGAGCTCTACGCGCTGCTCGTTGCGTGCATCTCGCCCAGCGTGATTCTGCTGCGGATGGCCAGGGCGCTCGAGAGCTCTGGCTTCGCGACTTCGAAGAAGATCGCAGAGGCTGCGTTGAGGTACGATGAGCGCATCAAAACGGGCTCTAAGCATCTGTTGCACCTAGAGGCATTTGCGGCTGCAGCCATGTACCTGTACGCGCAGAAGCTCAATGGGTGAATTTGAAAGCAGTTAAACAGTGTTCATTAAACGAGTTTATTCTTACAGCAACCAGCTCTCTACACCATTTTGACTGTGGTAGGTGCGTTTGAACCGACTAGCACTTGGCGCTGGCGCTTTGTGGTTCCTAAACTCACAGCGGTAAAGCTGCGGCGGCCATGAAGCATCGTTAGCAGGCCTAACAACGCGAGAAGAAGTGTACGGGCGTAGCAAAGCAGAGCGAAGACGCACCCCATCTTGATATTAATCATACTGAACAGCACGAGCAAAAGGCCGTTGATATCGCGCCTGCTTAGCAGCGGCGCCAGGGCGGGAGCATAGGCGTAGACAATCAGCCTCCAGAGAATCGAGAGCGGGCAGGCTCGGAGATCGCACTCGTAGAGCGCCATGGCGAATACAGCGGCGATGAATCCGGCCACCGATTCGCCCATGATGTAGAAGGCGGGGAACGGCACGTAGAAGTAGTTGCACCACGTAAACGCCTCTACGTTCATGTAGTAGCGCAGAAGCACCAGCAGCATCTCCTGCTCCGCCTCCGTGTTCTGCAAAGCGAGCCGGACAGTGTTGTCATAGCCATTGGCGAAGCAGTCCCTGACGTCAAAGGAGAGGCGGCCCTCGAACAGCCTTAGCGCTAGAGCAACGAAATCGCTGTTCGGCTGAATGCTCTGCAGCGGGCGCAGCATCACACAGGAACGGTCCGATTCACCGATCGACAGTTTGACGAAGAAGTTGCCCGCTACATCCACCTGGCTTATCATAACTGACCTGGTGCGCAGCCTCAAGCGTTTTATCCGCTCTTCTAAGCCTGGCAGATTGCCATTCAGCACGACGCAGATCGTTTCGTGCGGCGGCCTTTGCACGAACTCGAGCGGGCCGTCCAGCATCAGGCCTTTGTAAGGATCGATGACGCCGAGCATAGTCTCGTGAGAGCGGATGCTGTAGGGCATGCGGCCCGCTAGTAAAACTAACGGGGCGATCGCACACAGAAGCATCTGTACCAAAAGTCTATACTGCACCGCTATCTCTGCGCCGCGGCTAATTATGTGCTGATCCATGGGGCTGTATTTAAGTGGGTAGATCTGGGCACAAAGCATTTTTGGATAAATAGCTGCGAAATTTATTCAATAGACTCTTGGTGGTGTGATAAGGGACGAGATATGCCAGAATGCGAATAAATGTGGATTCCAGGCAGAACAACACTTCGATAGCCACAGGAGTGACTCAGTATGTTGCTCTACCTAGAGCGCACATGAGAGCGGCTGAGCATTTCCTGATTTTTATAGCCTAGAAAGCTCTGCCATAGTTCTAACATCGTACTTTGCTGCCAGCTCTCCTATTTTGCTGCGGATCTGAACGAACGCCCGATGCAGCCTCCCATTGGTGTGCTTGCTGTGCGCATCATCGGACGCGTCGGGCACTACAAATTCCCAGCACACGGCGCAGCGCGCCCTCTCGGTGACGCCGCGTCTTGCTGAAGCTGTTTCTTTCATCTTGCGCAGCAGCGCAGATTTCTTCTTTATCAGTGCCATCTCGCTCGCCGTGTTGTTCGCGCGCGGAAGCGCACGGACGTGCTCAGCGATCTCTCCATCCAGCTGCTTGATCTTTTCACTGTAGGCCGGGTTATGCGCGCGAATAGATGCATCCCTGCTCTTGGCGCTGCCATAACGCGCAATAATCCCCATGAGCTCCTTCAGCAGGGTCTTCTCGTGCTGTGCTAGCTGGCGTGCCGGAATTTCTAGCGGAACATGCGCCAGGGTGCATTCGCCTGCGTCGCGCTTTGTCCCTGACAGCAGACTGCGCGGGCAGAGGCCAAGGCCATGGTTAATACACGGAAATGTTGATGATGTCGCATTCCTCTCCGGCCCCATCAGCCGATCGAGCAGCTTTCTGGCACGATCCACCATGGGCACCAACACTCGCATGTTATGATGTAAGCGCTTGCCAGGATAAGTCGGGCGGCATTAACAAAAAAGTAAGCTGAGAAGAGAGGATACAATGTTCCTGTGCACCCCGAGTACACGACAGCGCAGTTTCACAGGTATATTCTGTAGCGTATGCCTCGGGCCGTCACACAGAGCCGACTCACGCATTATCGAAGATTTCCGTGCACTTGTTTAAAAGGCCTCCCAATGAGCCATCAAAATGATGATGGTGCAATAAATCATGCAGGACTTGAAATACCAGATGCATGGGGGAGCGCTATCAGTGGACTATTGATTGGTGATTAAATTGATCAGTGAGCGAAAAGCCCCGATGTGCTCGTGCATCCTAGGCGCCAAACCCTATTGCAGCGTTTTTAGTGTGTGCGCCGGTGGAACTGGTCAGGTTACTTTCGCTCTTTACTGGTGATACCCATCCTGATGTGTAGCTTTGACCTCAAGCATGTTCCAAGCCCCAGTGCTACCACACCCGGAGCCGCAAGTCTAAAAGCTCGCTCGCACAAGAGGTGACTGGTTATGCATGTAAACATTGCAGCGGCCCATGAAAACTGCGCAGCCCAGCATTATTTAGTATAGAGCAAATCTAACGGAGTAGAAACGTCGCATACATGCATCTAAGCCATGCGCCACTTGCAAGACGACCGCCCTACGGCGAGCGCGGCTCTGTTATTGCTCTGACTACGATATCCTGTCACAGCCTACGTCAGAAAAACATTCTAGCGCTGCATGGATGTGATCTTTTGCGTGTGATTGAATGTGCCAGGTCCACTGATCTGAAGTTTATCAAATTTTGTGCAAGTTTTCAGGGCCCATGCAGCCCATGAACCAGAACTTCAACTGCAAGCCCGAGCCGCAGCAGCCGAGCGTCTCTTGTGGTGCTGCACCACACGCAAAGCCAGCCATATACAGCGCGCACTACGCGCAAGACACCGTCCCACATGTAAGTAACAACACCCTCCCGCACCCCAAGCTCTGCTACTCCATTTCGAACGAGGCGAAGCGGCGCATCGATGCGGCGCTCGGGCTCCTCAAGCTGCGCAAGACCGCCAACTATCTATAAATCCAATTCGTCTTACGATTTTTTAATTTGCTTGATGTCAATCTTCATGAGAGTGTGTGCGCCAAGTGCCGCTACGGCCGCGTGCCCAAGCTATTGCTGTTAAAATGGAGCCGCTTTGCAGCGCATTGCGCCACACACGGCGGTGCACGGCTTACACGTATGGTCACAGATCACAGCGTGATGGCGCCAGCGCAGTGTGTGCAAGCTAGGTGGCAGAGGCCGCGAGCGGCAGCCGAAGCCGATGGACGGCCATGCTGGCAATGCAGCTACATACACACTTTACGTGTGACCGCCACAGAAAGCTGTGCCATCACGCTGCAATCA
The DNA here is from genome assembly GCA_023647555.1 of Pancytospora philotis. NCBI lineage: Eukaryota > Fungi > Microsporidia > Pancytospora > Pancytospora philotis. The sequence goes on from JALRLY010000233.1 coordinate 16,523, forward strand.
AAAATGACACTAATTGAATCATAGCGACGCTCTCGGCGCCAGACCTCCGTTGCAGCGCGGGCGTCGAGAATGGGCGCGTGCTGCTTCCGTTAGCAGCAGAACGCACAGCTGTTGCCATCATTTTTGCACAAAGTGAGGGCCGGCCTCCAATTATAGCACAAGCCGGTCTGCGAGACAGATTTACTGAACAGAGCAATTGAGAAGAACCGAACCGGACGTACAAGCACACTGCGCACGAGTCGGGCGCCGCTGTGCGCTGCGCAGCGCGAATCGTTGCTGGTATTTTAAAAATTTTATAAAAATTTATCACCCCAAGAGAATGGATGCTTCGTCGCAATCTTCCCCAGCTCAGCCGGTCGTGTATGTCGGAAACCTGTCGATCAAGACGACGCCGCAGGAGCTGCAGTCTCTGTTCAGCAAGGAGGCGCCCGTCGTGAAGCTGACCCTCCGCTCCAAGGCGGACAAGGCGTCGGCGTTCGCCTTCGTCACGTTCCCGAACGCAGACAGCTGCGAGAAAATCGTGCAGAAGTACAACTTTTACATGCTGCACAACAAGCAGATGAACATCGACTTCTGCACAGCCGGGCGGAGCGGGTCTGACGAGGCTAACATCTTCGTGAAGAACCTGCCGCCGAATCTGAACTCGAAGGATCTGTACGAGATCTTCAAGATGTTCGGGCAGATCGTGAGCTGCAAGGTGGCCAGCGACGCGAGCGGCCAACTCAAGGGCTTCGGCTACGTGCAGTACAAGACCGCGAAGGCGGCGAAGAAGGCGATCGCCACGTGCCAGAACGTGAAGATCGGCGCGCACACGCTGGACGTGCGCGCGTACGATTCGAAGGTCAAGGAGGCGCGCACCGCGAAGGCCGCGCCGGTGGCGACGTTCACGAACTGCTATGTGAAGAACTTCCCTGCGAGCCTCAAGGAGGCTGAGCTGCTGGCGGTCCTCGAGAAGTGCGGGAGGATCAGCTCGCTGTACTTCCCGGTGCGCGAGGACGGGTCGGCTGTCGGCTACGCGTGCGCGAACTTCGAGACGCCGGAGGCGGCGAGCGAGGCGATCGCGAAGCTGCACAACAAGGACGTGTTCCCGAGCGTCGCGTACGGGGCCGAGGACGGCATCGACGCGCTGCCGTTCTACATCCAGCGCGCGGAGGACAAGAAGGACCGGACCGCGAACATAAAGCGGCAGATGGAGACGCTCTCGTTCGACGGCCAGATCCCCAAGTGCAACCTCTACATCTCGAACATCCCCGACTCGTTCTCCTACGACGAGATTAAGTCGATCTTCAAGAAGTACGGCAAGATCGTGAGCTTCAAGATCGCGCCGGTCGGCGGCGACATACAGAAGCAGTACGGCTATATCTGCTACTCGACGCCCGAGGAGGCCGCGATCGCGTACGAGAAGATCGACGGCACGTTCCTGGACGGGAGCAAGCTGCAGATTTCGTACTACAAAACCAAGGCGGAGCGCATCTACGAGGCCGACGCCTTTGCCGCGGGCAGCGGAAAGCGCCAGACGTGGGTCGACTCGCAGAATTTCAAGGTCGACGCGCCCACCCGCAAGGCGCTGAACGCGATCTTCGACCTTGCGCGCGCCGAGGCGCCCACATACTCCACCAGCTGGGACCTGTTCGAGGCCAAAGACGCTGCCGAGTTCGCGCAGAAGATTGTGCTCGCGCTCGTCAGCTTCCCAGCCGGCCAGCTGACTGAGATGGCCAACGACAAGACGCTGTTGAACAGCTTCATCACCAGGACCATCAAGGACCTCAGCGAGGCCAGTGCCAAAAACACCACTCTTTAATAAATTTATTAAAAAACGAATGTGCGCCTGTGCGGTGTGTCTCTTCTTTCTTTTGTGCGTTCGGCTTTCTTTGTTTTCTCTATCTATTCTCATTCCATTGTCATTTCTTGTGCTATTATCCTAGTATTTTAAGTAGCACTGCTCAAAATGGCTGTCTAGAACGGTAGCGGCCTGTTCCTCGGTGATTGCTCTGTTCGGTTGCGGCTTCCGATCCGTGTTGCCTCTTTGAAAATTTCGGGCAAATTTTGCAGTGAGTCGCTCGAGAAAGAACAGCACGGTCTCCGCTGTATGAGATGTTGAAGAAGCAGACACCGTGCTTTATCGCTAAGCGGCATCCATTAAGAGTATTCATATAACGCATAGTGTATTTTACACCTACACTTGCGTGATGGATCTTACAGCTATAGTAGACTGCCAGAGCTGCCTTCCCGAATCGGGAGCACCTATCTTAACCGTATACAGTAGCTACCAATACTATATTGAGTGCTGCACTGTATCAATCACATGCCGCCATACAACTCCCTGAGCTGCATCGGCCCGCTGCCTGCCGGCACCGCCTATCAAAATTTTCTAGAAAAATTTTGCTATAAATAAAAAAATTGCTGCCAACCCCGTCGAGAATATTATTCAGAATCATTTGTATAGTAACTCGCGATTGGTGTATTCCAAAAATTGCAGCGACAACGGCCGGGATGATGAAGAACAACATCTAGACCTGGAAACCAGCTTACGCACTGATGACCCGCTCTTCGGAGTTGTCTACGATGTCTTCTGACTGGTTTTTATAATCCAAGTTTTTTATTTTTTGCTTTGCCGCGTGGCACTGCCCGTGCGCCTTAGGATTGCCTTGTAGGTGCGCTTTTTGAATCAAGTAGTGCTGCTGGACAGTAGAATGCTGCTGGTTTGCGGCACAGACCGTGAAATTTTGCAACTTTTTATTGTCTCGTAACGTTGTTCGCTGTCGAATCTCAGGCATGAGTCTATGAACGCTGGTGCAGTGTTGTATGGCTACTCAGTTGCTTTGTCAACCGATTTTGATGCGTCTTGGCTTTTCTGCGCATTGTCGAACAGCCACTCTTCAAACTCCGCGGCACCGGCGCTGCTGCCCAGCCTGTGAGTGGGGCGCGCCAGCTCTGATGCCTTCGTCTTGCTGAATACTCCGTGCTTGAACTTCCTGGGGTTGTGGTGCTGTGATTTACCAAAGCTCGCTGGCGTGGAGCTGCTGCGGCGGCGCATGATGTGCATAAACAACAATTATTATTTCACTGTGTGTCGTCCTTTGCTAGTTTTGCTTGCATTGTTGTATGCTTAGTGTCTCCCAGCGTTCTGGCCCGTACCACTGGGCCATTGCACCAATAAACTGCGGATGAATTGCTCCATCCAATGTGGCTCAATGGCGGGCCAGCGCGGCACATTGCGCGCGCCACAGGACCAATGGGCCGCGACATCGGCCATATTACGAAATGCCGCCGGGCTGGCAATGGCCGACACACAGACTGAGATCCCGGTTGATGAGGACTGCCCCGACACGCCGACGTACCAGAAAATGAAGCTGGCGGTGCTCGTCGCGAAGCAGCTCGACCCCACCGACACCACGCCGATGAATATCTACGAGCTGCGCAACTACATCTACTACGGGTTCTCGAGCGACGAGCTCCGGCCGCGGTACTGGAAGGTGCTGCTCAACTACTACAGCACGAATCAGTTCAAGCACGAGCAGTACTACCGCGCTTCGCGGGAGTCTTACCACGAGATGCAGAGCCGGGTCGACCTCGGTTCGGCGGAGGCTGCCGACATTCTCAAGATGATCAACAGCGATCTGCCCAGGACGCCCGCGCTGCAGGAGCAGATCAGTGCGGGGCAGGACTACACCGACGCCATCACGCGGATACTCACGTTGTTTTCGATTACGAACAAGGACATCGGCTACGTGCAGGGCAGCATCAACCTGCTTCTGCCGCTCTACCACGTGCTGGTGCAGAACAAGAATCTGGAGGACTCGCGCTTCGCCGAGGAGGATGCGTTTTTCCTGTTCAACAATCTGATGTCTGAGATCGGCCCGCACCTCTCGGCCCAGCACGACAAGCTGGCGGACGGCGTGAATGCCAGGGTCGAGGCTGTGCTCGGCCTACTGAAGGAGAGGGACCCTGCGCTGCACAGCGAGCTGGTCAAGAAGGACCTCATCAACGCCGGCTTCATGCTGCGCTGGGTGATGCTCCTCTTCAGCGCCGAGTTTTCGCTGGACACGGTGGTCTGGCTCTGGGACAGGCTGCTCAGCGATGCGTACCGCTTCGAGATGCTCGACTACTGCTGCGTCTCAGCGCTCGTGCTGCTGCGCGACGTGCTGCTCACCGAGAGCTTCGAGAAGTGCATGGCCGTGCTGCAGAATCTGTCTATCATCGACGCAGAGGTCCTCTTCCACATTGCCGACGTGATGCGGCGGGATGGGGACAGGGATATTGTGAAGCACATAAGCGAGCGGCAGTCCGCTGACCACACCGCTAAGTAGAATGCCACGCGTGTTTATCAGTAAATATATTGCAACACTTTCTGTTTTGCTAGCAGCATTGCGCATCCTGTGCTTGTCTGCGGTTTCTTATTTATCTGCGATTCTCATTTCACCCGCCTGTTCCAACGAGCGTTGCTGTATTCTTGTACTCCCTCTAAAGCGATCAGTAAAAAACTATAACTTACACTGCGAACCTATTTTCATATCACAAATCACTTTATTGCCACTACTAAAATTTCCACCCCGCCCGCTTTGTTTTGCCGCCGTCCGTTTTGAGCGGCATTTTCTGTCCCCGCTCCGCAGACCCCAATGAACCGATTTTTTTTCCAAATACTGATGCTTCTGCTCCTCACCAACAACATAATCACGTACAACAGAGCGAACAAAGCGGCGCGCAAGAACACATACTACTTCTTCATCTGCTACACGTTCCTCTACTGCGGCGCGATGCTGCTCCAGTCGTTCGCGACGGTGCCGTCGGTGGTCGGCTGGCTGATCGTCGCCACGCTCTACCTCGGCAGCGTGCGCCGCTGCTACATCTCCAAGCGGCTCTTCGTGGCCATCTACCGCTTCTACCGCCACTTCCTCGCCGCGGTCTTTCAGTACCGCTTCTTCCTCAGGGACCTGGTCGGCATCCTGCTGATGCGCCTGCTGTCCAAATGCATCACGCTCCTGATCAAGGCGCGTTTTTTCCTGTTTGTCCTGTACTACCAGGCCTGCATGCTCGTGTCCCGTGTAAAGTACTGAGAGCTGGGCACGAGGCGGCCGGCTCTGCGCTACGCCTCCCATATCAATAAACCGCTAAATTACTGATGATATAAACAAACGGATTGTGCGGCAGTTGCGAGCGATCGGATCATCGCCATACTGCTTCATATTTTCGTGATGTTAGCTGCAGTTTATTCACAACCACTGCTGTGCAGCCGCTTTTTGAATGAACGTGTGTCCACAGTGAAAGAATGCCTTCGCCGCGTGATTAGCCTTTACTAGCGTACGCTAAATCGTACTACTAGCTCAAGGTGTATCCACTCCGGCGAGCGCGCACAGCGACGGGCAGAGACGGACAATGGCAATCTTTGCAATAAGCACGAAGGCGCATCCCCACAGCACCTCGCCCGTTGTGTGGTGCTCGCGCAGAATGCGCAGCGAAGCCCCCGCGATGAACACTGCAAGCGTCAGCAGAGATGGCCGCAGGAGGAAATACTGGAAGTAGAACATGGCGTGGCTGCTCGGAAAGCCGTAGTGCGTCTTGACCCGGTGGAAGTGGTGGGTCATGGCGATCGGCTTGAACTCGTATGACTTGAGCCTGCGGTCCCGGCAGAACAGCAGCTTGAGCCCGAAGCCCAGCAGATAGGTGAAGACGATGTTGGCCATAATGCTGCGGTGCGCTGGCGTCCACATGCAGCATAGCGCATGGAACACCACGATGGGCAGCGGCAGCACGCTGAAGATCCTGTCCAAAAAATGGAGCACGGCCATGGCGGGCGATTGCGTGCCCAATTATCTCTGGCACAGCTGGCCAATCAGAGCATGCGGTAGGAGCAGCATCCAAGGGAGCCAGGTAATAGCTGATTGGCTGGCATAGAGAGCCAGTGGAAGGCCTAGAGTGGATAGTTCAAGCAATTTATTTCTTCCTGGGCAGGGCCAGCGGCTTCAGACCGGACATGATCTTGCCCTTGTAGTAGTTCTGCGCGTAGATCGCATCGACCGCCTCATTCCTGTCGAAGACGTACTTGCCCGGGGTTCCGGCCGCCTTCTCGCGCATCGCCTCGTTAATGACCGCCAGCGGCGCGCTGGTCTTGATCGCGTTGTTGTCGTAGTGCACGAGCGAGGCGCGGTAGCCCGCATTCACGAGCGCGTTCATCAGCTCGCGCAGCCTGCAGCTGTTGGTCTTCAGCTTGGAGCACAGCTCCGAGAGCTCGTAGTAGAACAGGTCGTCGATTTCCTGCTCCATGAGCTTGAGGATGCCCAGCATGCGCTCGTTGCCCTCGGCCGGCAAGTCTGCGATGATGCGCGCGATCAGCGGCCGGTCGTACAGCGACTTGTTCCAGAAGGGCCCGTAGAGCCGCATGGCGCCGGCGCACACATCGCAAACCGGGTCGATTTTGGCGCCGAACGGCAGCTCCCGGCGGTTCAGACAGCCGCAGATGAGCACGTGGCTGTTGTTGCTGAGCGCGGCCTTCCCGTTGTTCTTCTTGACCCGCACAACGACGCGGACGTAGAAGTCCACGCTCAGACTGGCGATGGGCACGATGCTCGCGTCGTACTTCGCCAGCTCCCGCGAGATGTGGCTCAGCAGCGTGCGCGTGGCCGTCTCGTTCTTCGCGTATACGTGCTTGATCTGCGTGCCGTAGCGCATGTAGCACTTGCGCTCGTTCGAGCAGAGCGCCGCCTTGTCCGTGCACGTGAAAAGGATGAGGCCGTTGTGCCTGACCGCGCGGAACGCCTCGTTCACGAAGTCCGCGCAGCTGCCGAACGGATCGATGTCGATGACGTCGAAGAAGCCGCGGTGACGGTTCATAACGTCGATGCAGTTCCCGCGGCTGAGGTTGACGCGCGGCTGCTGCGCCGGCGGCTCGCGGGAGGAGTCGCCCTCGCCGAAGCTGTCGTACCCGTTCAGCGCGAGGTTGTTCTTGATGGTGGCGATCGCGCTCTCGGAAATGTCGTTCAGGAACACCTGCGAGTTCGGGATCTCGTTCAAGTAGCGGATGCCGCGCAGGCCGGTCGCCGCCATCGCGTCGAGGATGCGCACGCTCTCCCGCCCCGCGAAGTAGCTCTTGATGATCTCCACGGACATGTCGCGGTTCAGCTTCTGCGCGGGGTTGTAGAAGCTGTCCTCGCTCTTCTCGATCCGGGCGCTGCCCTCTTCGAAACACTCGACCGTCATCGTGCAAAAACTGCCAGAAAATTTTGTTCAGCGCAGCGGAAGGAGACTTGGAGTTGCTGGGCAGCTTGGCTGGCAGGAATGAATTTACTCATATGCGCGGCACTGCAGTGGCTTCGTACGGAATACTTGCGCTAGCCTGTGGACGGCGTTTTGAACAGATCGTCTTTCAGAAGCCGCGCGCGCTCCTCCTTGTTGAGGTCGAGGAGGATCCTGCTGCCGTCCTTGATCCTGACTATCCCGTGGTCGATGAACTCGTCCAGGTACTTCACGACCGTGCGCTGCTGCGCCAGGAGGAGGGCCTTCGAGGTCCGCTGGAACAGCTCTGCGATCGTGCAGCTCCCGAGGGTGAGCAGCTCCCTGAAGATGTGGCGCACCTTCTCGGGCACGCTGCGGGCCACCATCAGCGCGCCGGACACCCGGTCGGAGGTGACATCGATGTCCAGGACCTCGGCGGTGTAGTCAGCGAAGGTGGTCAGATCGCGCATCACGAAGTTGAAGCTCCGCAGGTCGTCGAGGTCGAAGGAGAAGCCGAGGCTCTCTACAGTGCCGACGATCCTGACGTTCCGGAGGCCCTGCAGCTCCCGCCGCTGGAAGTCGAAGCTGGTCAGAATCAGGGTCAGGCTGCGCTTGCTCCTGCCGAGCTGCTCGTCGATGTCGCCGATCGTTGCACCGGGGCTCGTGTGGTATCCGCCCATGACGAGCTCCTCCACGATGCCCGGCACGCTCTGCAGCCCGAGGTTGAACAAAAGCGCATCGGGAAAAAGCTCCTGCAACAGCGCGGACTTGCAGCCGTAGCCGTAGAAAAGAAGGTTGAAATCCTCCAGCAGGCGGTGGAACTCCGGTGCACAGGCGCGGTGGAACGCAGCGAGGTCTTCTTTCATCTTCCAAGGCTGTCTGTGGGGAAGATTTTGTGAGGGCTCCAGGGACGGGGCAATGCGCAGCGCCCATACACGAGTATTAGAGGCACATGTATGATATGAATAGTGCGTGGTGTTTTAGAATAAATGCTTTCATCAGTCTAGTACCTTTTATTGAAAGAACGTTGCCGTATTTTACATAAATAATACCTAGAGGCAGCTGCTGCGCTGCCACACTATGCCGTGTATTCAGCCGCCAGCTGCGAACCCGCAATATTAAAATTTTTCAGCAAAAAGCAGCAGCTCGCAGCGGCCGATGCTCGAGCAGCTTTCCAAGCGGGAGCAGGAGTTTTACCAGACGGTGTCCAAAATGCTCGCGAGAATAAACGCCGGCAGGGCCACGGTCAAATCGGAGGTGTACAAGACGCACGCGCCGCTGCGCTACTACGCGCTGCTGGACAAAGTCGTCCTCAACTATCCGCTGCTGAGGGAGATCGCCAGCGGCACGGAGCTAGAGCCGCACGGCGAAGAAACAGCCGCGATTCTCGCGTACGAGCTGCTGCATGGGACTCTTATACATCCAAAGCTGCGCAAGAAGCTGAAGGGCGCCCTCGGGAAGCGCAGCCTGAGGGACGTGGAGAAGAGGGTGTTCATCCGCCTGAACACGCTGAAGGCCGGTCGTGAAATCCTCGAGGGCTACAACGCGGTCGAAACGTGCGTACCCGACGTATTCGAGCTCAGAAACCCGGTCGAGGCGGCCGGCGACGAAGCAGCAGCCAAGACTATCAAGGATTTCCATGCCGACGCGGATGCGCGGGAGTGCGTGAAGTTCCAGAACCTCTCGTCGTGCCTGCCTGCGTTCGTGCTGAGCCCGCCGGAGGACTCGGTCGTCATCGACGCCACCGCTGCGCCCGGCAACAAAACTACGCACCTCTGCTCGATAATGCGGAACACAGGCAAGATCTACGCGTTCGAGCGCGACAGAGAGCGGTTCAAGCTCCTGACCAAGCAGCTGCGCGAGTACGGCGCCACCAACACGCAGGCCGTGTGCACGGACTTCCTGAAGACCAGCCCCAACGACTACAAGCCCGACTACATCCTGCTCGACCCCTCCTGCAGCGGCTCGGGGATCCACCCGAACTACGAGAAGTCGCAGGAGCGCGTGGACAAGCTCCACAACTTCCAGGCGATGCTGCTCAACCACGCGTTCAAGTTCGGCCCCAAAAAGGTCGTCTACTCCACGTGCTCGGTGCACGCCGAGGAGGGCGAGGACGTCGTGAAGGAGGCGCTCGAGAAGAACCCGGAGTACGAGGTCGAGGCCATCGGCGATTTTTGGAAGACCCGCGGGTACGACGGGTACGACTTCAGCGCGAGCGTAATCCGCGCAGGTGACGATGATGAAGGCGCGTTCGGGTTCTTCGTCGCGCTGTTCAAGCGCAAAGATTTCTAGATACGCGGTGCCCAGCGCCCACTCCTCTTTAGGCAGTAATAAATTCAGCATTCGTACCAGTTGTTTTACTTCACGAACCTTTAGACTGCCTCTAATAGTCTCCCACCAAAGAGTTCGCGTAAAAATCAGCCCACGCCAGATCAGTATATGGCTTTAGCCTTACTATTTAGATAGCTGCCCGTCAGGGACACCGTTGCTATAAATCAATTTACTACAAGCGTTCTCCACTACTATTATCAGCTGGGATGGGTGCTGGGTGCGTAGACCACCTCCAGCTCGGTGAGGCAGCTGGATGTCGGGTTGCGAATGAAGATGCCGCGCGCGAGCAGGCTCTGGTTGACGTCGTCGAGGTACCGCGAGAGATCGGCGTCGTAGGAGCCCACCGATACGATGAGCGGGAACAGCAACAGCACGCGAATGGCATTGAGGAACGACGGCTGCTCCTTGTTCGTTATGATGCCGTTGATACCGTCGATGATCAGCTTCCACTCCTCGGGCGTTATGGCCTCGTGGAGGCCGTACGGGAGCCCCGTGAGGAACAGCGTGTCGTCCGTGCGCGGGTCCTTAGGGATGACGAAGAGCACCGACTGCTGCTTGCCACCGTCCATCCGCGTTTGCAGGGGTGCGCTGAAATTACAATAAAGGGGAGCCGTTGCCAATCAAAATCGGCGTCCACCAGCGCGGCGAAAAGCGGGCAGCAGTGCAAATTGCAGTAAAACCGCTAGCAGGTGTGCCTGAAATACCAGTCACGGCTAAAGTTGTAGAAAGTGGATACGAAAGCAGCACGTTTATTGACATTACCGCCGCCCTATGATGGTACATGCGACTCGCGGTGCGCAGCCACGATCGCCTCCAGCAGCGCAGCGACCTTGGGCTTCGTGGGCCTATGCTCAGACGCGCCGCGGACGATGTGCTCCTCAACCACCGTCGGGTGGAGGATGCTGAGGCAGTACAGGGCGCCGTACTGCGAGCCCTCGTCCTTCTCCTCGTCCTGCCAGACCTTGCGCAGGTAGTTGATGATGCGCGGCGCCAGGGTCGCGTACTTGAGGCTGAACTTGTCGTAGATGTGCTTGACGATCCCGGCCGCGGTCCGGCGGACAGCGTCGCTCACCGGACGCGCCACGACGCAGGAGAAGATGGGCGAGAGCAGCTCGTGCAGGTACGGATCGATGAATATGAACGTGTTGTCCAGCAGGCTCGCATACATGCGCAGGATGATGCTCAGCGCGCGCTCGTTGGTGAGGCTGCGTTTCATCTCGATTTTGAAGTGGTGGATGAAGTACGGCACGAGCTGCTGGATGCCCGACTCGTTGAGCAGGCACGTGATGGCCATCTCCGGGTCCGCGTCCATCGTCTGGAGGATCTTGTCGAAGTACATGGACAGCTCCTTCGTGAGCAGGTGCTTGTGCTGCTGCTTCAGCTCGAGCTCCTCCTGGTAGGTCGCGAGGCTGTCGAGCTTCACCGCGGGCTTCTCGACGAGCACCGGGTTCTGCTGGATGGGCGGCTGCACGCCCTCGATGGCCAGCCAGTGGCTCTGGATGTACGGGCGCAGCGGGATCTTCGGCAGCGGCTTGTCGAGGTACTCCTCGAGGTCGAACTCCTCGTCGGGCACGTAGTAGATGTTGCACGGCAGCCCGCGGAACACGAGCGTCTCCTGCGAGTCGTAGCCGAAGAGCGGCTCCACGTTCCTGCTCTGCAGCGCGTAGTTCACGTCGCTGATGCTCAGCTTCGTCCGCCGCGAGGCCAGCATGAACTTCGAGGCCTCCTGGCACACCTCCTTCAGCCGGTACTCGATGTCCTGGCTGAGGATGCGCAGGGCGTCGTCCTCCACCTTCGTGATTCCGCGCGACTGGGCGAACGAGCGCAGCGTCTCCTTGGAGAAAAGCATGGGTAAATTTTTGGAGGGCCGGATAGCAGCTGCAGAGCCGTGGCAGACACCGTTGAAAGGTAAAAACGAACAGCAGCTATTTATTCCTCCTTCTTCAGCGTGAAGAGCGGCGCGCCCTTGAAGCAGCCGTCGAGCACCTTGTCGAGCTCGAGCGTGAGCCGCGGGCCGATCTCGGCGGTCCCGTCGCGCAGGTAGTGGCGCACGAAAATCAGCCCGTCGACGCTGTAGAACGCAAGCACGCGCTCCACCGGCGCGTCCTGCGCGGGCGCCCACATGCGCTCGAACATCTCCTTCGCCAGCTTGAGATTGGGGTCGGTCTCGAAGTCCTCCGTGAACAGCAGCACGTGCCCGCTGCCCCTGTGGTAGTTGACCGCCGTGCTCAGGTCGTAGATGCTCTCCAGCGCGCGGATGGACATGCGCACGGACTTGTCGGCCGTCGCGAGCCAGAGCCGCTCGGTGCGCTTCGTGCACTCGAAGAAGACGATGCCGCTGCACTCGTTCCAGTCCATGTACGAGCCGAGCACGCTGGGGTTCTTCTTGATGTCGAACGTGTTCTCCTTGACGGCCGGAATGATGTGCGTGAGGTCGCGCAGGCACGACTTAACCGACGGCGAGGCGCCCTTCGTCGAAAGCATCATGGAAACCATCAGAGGGCTCCGGAACGGTCGGCAAAAATTTTAACGGCCGGGCACGCGTCTGGGGCCGCGGGCGGTGAGCCAGCCGGTAGGTGCTGGCATCGGCTGTAGTAATGAACGCATGCACATACGTGGCTATGGCACACCCTGTATCCACCCTTCGGTCTTACAATTGCATCTGCTGCGGGCTAGAGCACAGACCTTCCAGAACCATCGCTGAACGAGAGTAACTAACGCGCAGCCCACGAAAATTTTATGGTGCGGCGCGCCATACGCTGCCCATGCAGAGCATCCTGCAGAGGCTGGGGTTTGCCGAGCTGCGCCAGTTCATCAGGACGCACTTCTCCACCGACTGCTGCTGCGAGGGCATCTACGTCCGCTGCGACACGCCGGTCCCGCGCATGGACCCCGCGAGCAGGGTAAGCAGCGCCGAAATCATAGGCCGAGCGTTCGAGCTCGCCGACAGCGCCAACCAGCTCCGCAACGGCTACTCGGCCGCGACCCAGAGCTGGTACTCGACGAACACCGCGACCAATCTGCTGCGCACGCCAAGGTGGAGCGCGATCTTCGAGGCCATCGGCGACGAGAGCAGCCTGTTTATACTCACCAGATGCGCCGTCGTGGAGGAGGTCCACGGCGAGCTGGTTCTCATATGCGGGAACTTCAACAAGCTGGCGGAGCGGAAGAGCGCGCGCGAGACTGTCTGCCGCGAGCAGCTGTTCTTCGGCAAGCAGGGCCTCGAGCCGCTGGCGCTGGCAGCGATTGAGGAGTATGCTATGGGAGGCTTGAAGGGCTACGCTGCGCTGAAGCAGTCGGTGTCCGGCTGCCTTGCCTCGGTGGTGCAGCGGTACAACCGCCTGCCGCTCGTCGAGATATTCCGGAGCTTCTTCAGCAAAAAGATGCGCGAGCCATCCGACGCCGATGTCTGCGCCCAGTCCTTCAACGAGAGCCTGGTGTTCCAAACGGAGAGCAGCTTCGCGGCCGAGCAGCAGCCCGACGACTCGCTGAACCCCTCAGAGATAAGCTACAGGCCCGACAGCCTCCTCTTCAGCGACGCGCACGAGGAGCCCGCTGGCGCTCGGCAGGATGGTGATATCGCGCTTCCGTACGACGCGGTGATCGGGTTTCTCTTCCTGATCGCCAAGAAGAGTCTGCGGCCCATTTTCAGCCTCAGGGACTTCAGAATTCTGAAGGGAAAGCTGACGCTCCTCGTGAAGCGCAACCAGTTCGAGGGCATCGCGGCGGATGAGCTGCGGAAGCACTTCCGCCTGAGCAAGATGAAGATCTTCGCGGGGAGCTGCACGAAGCACGAATTCGCGGCGAGGTGCCGCATCGCCGAGCGGCTGCTGCTGTATCTGTTCAACACGCTGTTCATACGGCTCATGACGCACTTCTTCTACTCCACGGTGTGCGCGAACTCGCGCTACCGCGTCGCGTACTACAAGCGCACGCTGTGGAACGCGAGGACCGCCCAGCACTACAAGGAGTTCCTCAGGAACTTCAAGCCGGCCGCGCGGCACGAGCGCATGGGCTCGCTGCGCTGCATCCCCAAGCCCGGCGGCTTCCGCGTGATCACGAACTGCTCCGCGGTATACTCGCAGGGCAACGGCAGGGCCTGTAAAAGAGTGAGTGCCAGGAGGCGCGGCGGGCAGAGCAGGGGCGCCGGGTCCATCAACACGGCCGCCGCCCCGTTCCTGCCGCTGTTCAACCTGCTTGCGCGCGGAAATCTTGGCAACTCCATCACGGGGCACAGCGAGATGCACAAGCGGCTCTACGACCACCTCTCGCTCTCCCAGGGCCGCCAGTACCTCGTGAAGCTCGACGTGGCGCAGTGCTTTGAGAACATCACGCACGCCGATCTGCTGGACGCGCTGCCCCAGCTCTTCAAGGCCGGCGGCTACTTCGTCTCAGACTACACTGCGATCCACATCAACCAGATCGGGACCGGCTGCGAGTACAGGAGCGTACGCAAGGCCAGCGAATATCTGAGGGCGCTGAATACCATCGTGCCGGGCTACCTCGGACGGACAGGCGCGCTGACCGAGTGCGTGGGCCCAGCGGCGGCGCGTGTCGCGGGCACCGGCGCGTGCGGGAGCATCATTCGGGAGGTGCGCCACAGATACTACACCAGGGACGAGCTGCTCTCGGGCCTGAACAGCATCGTGCAGGGCTCCGTCATTTGCCACCAGAACAGCTGCTACAGCTTCACCAAGGGGATCCCACAGGGCTGCGTGATATCGCCCATGCTGTGCAACCTCTACTACGCCGCGCACGATCTCAAGTACTTTGCCGGGCTGTTCAGCAGGGGCGTCGTGCTGCGGTACGTCGACGACTTTCTAATAATCACGCCGTCGCTCGACGAGGTCCGCGACTTCTTCCGGCTGGCGCGGTCGCTGCAGAGCCGCGGCTACGCCTTCAATCCCAGCAAGGCCGAGACGAACATCTGCCCGGAGGTCTTTGCGCAGATCTACCAGAGCGAGTACGAGCGCCCGGGCCAGCAGCAGAGCGCGCACGAGCCGCTTCGCGGCGCCAGTGCTAATGCCAGAACAGCAGCTACTCTGAGCGGCAGCACCGGGCTGTTCGCGCAGGATTCGATCGTCTGGTGCGGCAAGTGGATATTCGACAGCGGGATCAACATCAAGAACAGGCTGAGCGACCGCTTCTTCCGGTACAGCGTCTATCTTGCGCCCGGCTGCCACGGCCGGCGGATATTCTCCAAGGTGGCCGGCGCCTTCAGAGTGCGCACGACGCGCACGTTCATCAACTTCCGCAACGGGAAGCTCGGCGAGAACATCTACGACACATTCTTCTTCCTCGGGAGACGCATACGCATTCTGTTCAGGCGCGCCGACTTTGTCAACCCCAGGTTCCTCGAGTTCGTTCTGTCCTGGTGCGTTGAGCAGATGGTGCTTTTACTGGGCCGGCGGAAAATACTCTTCGATTCTGCCAAGGTGCATGCAATGGCAGAGAAGGCGTTCCGGCTGTCCAGCGCCCGCTCCGTCTACAAAGAGCCCTGGCGCTAGGCTCATACTTGAGATAACAGCGAGTCCATTGTATGATAAATGGCACCATCTGTATCACATACCATAATCGTTGCCGGGTACGGAGTGCTGCTAAGGCTATGGCACGTTAGATAACACTGCGCAGCTGTTTAGTGCTTTGGCGGTCCACGTATCCAACGAAAGCTAGGCCAGACTCTGCCAGGTAGCCCTGTTATGAGTATAAACCCAACTCTGTATGCACTGATCCGAGTAAATTAATTTTAGACCATCTTTTGCCGCTCGCCAGGCTGCAGGGCCGACTTATAAAGATAGCCATGTTTCACTGTTTCTTCGTCTAGAAGCAGCCGTTTGGCGTGAGTGCAATTCAAATGAGCATTTAATGGTTCTAGATTGCAGGTACGCAACAGAAGTAGCGTTGCTGCCGGTAGCGAGAAAAATTTTATCTGATAACGCCCTTTTCCCATAAATCAAAATTTGTCAGTCGAGCCCATGCGGCTCAACGCCCTGGTTATGCAGACGTTTTGCATGGCAACTGCCGTCTATTCACACACAGAGAACGATGCGGTGTTTAGCGATAGGTATAACACGCAACATGCAGAAATTGGGCGATCACTGCAGAATGCATTCGAAACTTGCAGCGAGCTGGCTGCAAGCATTTCCCAACTCTGCAAAGAGATGTCCGCCACTATACTGGAGCCGTGGATGTCGGTGGCGCAGGAAAATATCTCCGACCATGAGGAGCTGATTGCAGAGATTGGCGGTGGTTATAAAGCTTTTGAGGCGCGGGCTCTGGAGCTCCAGCATAACTACGAGAGCGCTTTGGGGCTGTTTGATGGTATTTTTAAACAGGTTGAGAAGCTCCAGAATGTGCTCATCGATTATGTAGCTAAGAATCGCGTAGCTTTTACTGCAAATCGCCCAGCACCTTTAAACTTGGCCGTCCCAAGTAGCACAGGTGGACCTCTGGATAAGTACCTCGAAGGCTTCAGAGATCGCATTCGAAAGCCTTTTAAAGATTTGCACAAGGTGCTATACACCCGTGAAATCAATTTCGATGATTCAGCAGTACAGCGCGGCATCAGTGTCGCCATTGTTAATGAAACGCTCCTGAGGAGCCACACTATAATATCCAAGCTCTTATTTATTGTGTTCGATCTGCATGATGTGCTGGAGCAGAACAATGTATGCTAAGCCAGTATTCCACCATGCTCACAGGGCCTGGTGAATTGGTTATGGATGAGCAAAATGCGCAGATAGTCGGTTTGCGCACGGCCAAGATAATAGACTTTTCCTGCTGTGCGGATAATATCACCTCGTCTTATGAGATATACTCTAGGAGATTGTCTCAATGGTTAAGAGGGTGTGAGGCGGCATTGGCTTTATTCAATATTAATGAAATGGCCACATCTAGTCCAGAGAGCGCTCACCGGCGTCAGCGTCGTTTCAAACGCGGCACGAAGCCCGCGCGGGGGCGGACGTCGCGCGGCTCAAGATGGCGCGCGAATGCACACACGGTACGCGGGGCGGGCATGAATAGATAGAGTGACCATAGCATTATTCGTTAAGTAAATTTTAAAAAAATCTTCATTGCCGCCCGCTAGGCTGTGCTGCAGATTTAGAAAACTTCCCAAGCTTTACACAAATAAATTTACTTAAGGAGTATAATGTTATGATCATTCAACTATTCACGCTCGCTCCTGCGTCCCCTGTGCGCATCCGCGCACCAACTCCTCCACCGCCAGTTCAGGCCGCGCGCCGTCCCCTTCCTCGAGAATCCCGCGCCGCGCCTCAAACGACACTGACTCCAGTGTCCTCCGCAGCACTCTGGACTGGATGTAGGCCTCCACGGTCGGAGGTATGCCGAGCTCGCTTACGTATTTCCGGTGACACTTAGTCACCACGCCGTCCCAAGTCATGACGTACGGCACTATCTTCACCCCACACTTGTACATCATCCCCATCTCACCAGCCAACAAGTCGTACTTGTGTGCCTTCTCCGTCTCGACCGTCTGCAGCTGGTCCTGGTTGGTAATACCAACCTCGATCAGCAGAATCTGCTTGCGCCGCTTGTCGATGACGACAATGTCCGGCCGGTCGTGCGCAACCTTGACGTCGGTCTTCACGCGGGTGTCCACGCGGATCTCGATGTCGCGGCTGCTCAGCACCTCCTGCACAGAGTGCAGGCGGATCCGGCGCAGACTCTTTAGGCCATAGCGATTGC
>JALRLY010000192.1:0-10643 GCA_023647555.1 Pancytospora philotis
TCAAGTACCGGCTGTTCAACGGTCCCCACCGGCCGGCCAGGAGGGAGGATCTGATCCCCGCGCTCCAGATAGTCTGGAGAGAAACATCAGATGAGTTCATACGGAGGCTATATCGCAGCATCCCTCGTCGCCTCACCGACGTAGTGCGTGCGCGCGGTGGCAACACGATCCATTAAATTTCTTCCAAAAAACTGCGCAGGTGTTAGTGGCCTCAGCGCGACCGCTAGCGCATGCAGCCAGCAACGGCCAGCGTCATTGCAGTCTGCATGTTTGCGAACTTTTACTTACCGGTGGGCGGCTGCTGGAGGCACGACGCTGAGCGGCGATCGAGCCCCTGTGAAAAATTTACCACACTTGCGCAGTTTTTTGGAGCACTGTAAATGCCCGTTGCGACACTGACATATCAGTAATTCATATCAGAAATCACTAGTAAAAGTACAAAAGAAATATACTTTTTTCATATGCATAGCTGAGCAATAATGAGCTGACTCTAGCAATAAGATACTTATTGCGATAGTATTACATCTAAAGATGCTCTATACTCAAGTTTTTATTGGTCGTGTTAAAGTTGAAAGAACTCTGATGCCTAATTGTACTTATTAAAAGTACAGATAATTAAATACCCATGTTTTTCAAAGATTTATTGGTGAATGAAGGTGATACCTACCTTAGCTTGCGTAAGCTAGAAGTGGTAACAGATGGCGATGATGACGGAAAGAGCAAGCGGAAGAGCGGGAAGAAGATGACCTTGGACGAGCTTATCGATAAGCTAGGGTCATTAAACGCTAGGACAGCTGTGCACAAAAAATTCGCAGAATTTTCTGAAAGAAGAGGATAAAATGCGGGGAAATTCTTGGAACAGATCGAAGCATTCGAGGAGATTGGGTGGAAAAACCTACTTGAGCATGGTGAAGACCCATTTAGTAGGACAGGCCCTGAAATAGTTTGAAGGCGCGAACGGGTACCTCTTCACAACAAAGGTGAAATTTGAGTAGGTGTTCATGGAGATGTATGGAGATAGGAAAGAAAGCCTCACTATGCTGTTTGTCCAGAAGCTGGCCAGGATAAAACTGAAAATGGGTTTTTTTGGCGCTGGTTTACTGAGATTGTTTAGCGAGTAACGGAAGTCAAAAATCGAGATGACAGAAATGTTGGAACTGGAGCTTGGGACTATTATGGGACAGAAAACGCCTTTTAAGCAAAATTTTGAAAAAAGAACCCTTAAAATTTTTTGACGAAAAATTGACACAGGTTCTGGGCCTAGTGCGTGCTTGAAATTGTCGAAAACATGTTTATTAATACTCGTGCCGTTATCTTGCATGGGGAAATTTTGCACAAAGTTTTTATACCGTAGCCCCTTTTTGCTACGACACTCTTCTCCTAGGCTTTTATGCTCGCTTCACATGAACTTTATTTAGTCTCATATTTTTAATTCCATCACTTACTTCATATGCATCTTCACCAATATGCTGCATAACATAAAATCCTGGAATCCAATTTCGGTCTAATTTTCCTTTCTTCACGTGGTTGAATACTAGTACCTGTGCGCCTATTTCGATATCTCTTTTAATAGTAATAGTGCCTTTAATGATTCCTGGTTTATATCGTTCACGGTGTTCACAGATTTTTTTCAGTAGTTCTTCATGGTTGATAGGTGCATCTGGTAGGCACAGAGCGTCCATTTCAGTATCAACAGGTAGTTTAGGTTTGTGTCCGAATCTTGCAATATAGGGAGACGTGTCAATCGCTCGATTGTAAGAGATGTTCGTGCCAAAGGCTGCTTTCTTCACTGCGTTCTTTAAAGAAAGTTGCCCAAATCTGCTCAATAGTTTCACTTTATTCCATAGCGTTTGGTTTGTACGTTCGACTAATCCTACCGTCTCGTGGTGATACGGTGAGCTGTACTCCCAGTGCACGCCGGCTCGCTTTGCCCACTCTTTAACTTCAGCATTTCTAAACTCAGTACCATTGTCAGTGAGCACTCGTTTAGGAAATGCACCTATTGCTTGTACAATACTCTCGATTGCTTTCTTGACTTCAATTGCACTTTTCTCATTTAGCGTTCTAGCCTCAACCCATTTAGTAAAATGGTCCACACAAACCAGCACAAACTGTCCCTTTTTCTTTTCTGTATCAATTCGCCCAATGAGGTCCATCTCCCAAAGCTCATTTGGATGTTTTGTCTCCAGTGCCCGGTTCTTCGAATTCACCCGTGTGTGCCCAGCTTGCTGACACGTTCCACATTGATTCACCCAATCGTCAATGTCCTTGTGCATAGTGGCCCATGAATACCGGCCACAGAGCAAAAACTTCATCGTTGCCGCCGACCCGTGACCACTTAGGCAGTGGTATTCTTGTAGTATTGTCCGCTGCCTATCTTCCCTTACTTCGGCTATGTGCATCTCCTTCTTCAGACCCTTTGTCGCTTCCTGTGTGTATCTACTCAGTCCGTCTGCTGCATTGTTTTCGCCTTTAATGTATACTACGTCGAACTGGTAGTCATGAAGTTTCATCGCCCAGCGGGCTAGGCGGGCGTTCAGATTCTGGGATTTATGCAGGGACGTAAGTGCTTGGTGGTCGGTCTTCAAAATGAACGGTTTACCCACAAGATATTTCCTGAAATGCTCTAATGTCTTCACAACTGCTAACAATTCTTTGTCGGTTACTGAATAGTTTCTTTGAGCTTTTTCCATACTTTTGCTATAGCTATGAACAATATGCTCTCTGCCCGCGTCGTCCTTCTGCGACAAGATCCCTGAAATCGCGTAGTCTGATGCGTCTGTGGTGACAAAGAAGGTCTTCTCCATATCAGGCTGGTAGCGAAGCGTATGTTCTGTGATTTCTTTTTTTAGTTCTTGAAAGCATTGTTCTTCTTTCTCAGAAAATACAATTGACTTTATGCTCCGTTTAGTCTCTCCCTCCAGAAGTTTGAACAGTGGTGCGGCCTTTCTTGATAGTTCTGTAATAAACTCTCGGCAAAAATTGACGAGACCAATGAACGACCGTAGCTCTCGAATAGTCCTAGGCCGTTTGAATTCGCGAATTGCTCTTATCTTGTCAGGCGAAGGTTTGACAATGCCCTCTGCAACCACCCGTCCCAAGATCTCAATTTCTTGTTTGAACAGTTTGCATTTCTTGGGATTCAAAATTAAATTGTAGTCACTGATTCGCTTCATTACGCAGTCTAGATGTTGTTCATGGTCCCTCTTGGTTTCAGAAAATACGATAATATCGTCCAGGTAGGGTATCACAAACAACCCATATTCTCTCTGGAAAATTGTGTCCATAATCCTTTGGAATGTCGGTGGGGCATTGCAAAGCCCGAACGGCATTCTGTTATATTCATAAAATCCCCCTTTGAATCTGAATGCAGTTTTCTTTTTATCCTGCTCTGCGACCCGAATCTGATGATATCCTGATGTCGCATCCAGTGAACTAAAGAATCTTGCCTTCCCTAACTTATCTAGAATCCAGTCAATCCGGGGTAGTGGATATTCATCCTTACTGGTTGCACCATTCAGCGGTCTATAATCTACGCATAGCCGCAAGCTTCCATCCTTTTTCTTGACCGGGACTATATTTGATGACCACTCACTCTTCGAATTTCTGATGATTCCGGTCCGTAACATATCTTGTACTTGAGTTCCTATCACCTCTTCCCACTGATATGGAATCGGGTATCCTTTCGCTGAAATAGGAGCTGTATTACCTGTTTCAATCCTGTGCTCCAACACGTTGCATGCTTTATCTCGAGGTAGTTCGTTACTCATTAGGTACTTGTATTTCTCTAAATACCTTTTTTCTGATACATTTTCTATCTCTGGTCCTGTTGTTACTGTTCCGTCTATGCTTGCTACGCTGGGCATTACAAGCTTGACAAATAGTTCCGCATTCTCGCAGATCCAGTCGCTCCCCAGCAAGACGTGGTCCTGAGGGGTGTCTTCAGTAACAATAAACTCTGCCATACTCGGAATCCCCTGAATCTTAAATTTTATACTGGCTCTTCCCAGTACCTTTATCGGGGCTCCCGTCACACTTCTTAGAAGCATCTGTACAGGGGCCAGCGCTAGCCCCCTGGGAACACAGTCCCTCCGCATGAGCGAGACGTCTGCCCCTGTATCTAACAGTGCCATGCATTTCGTCGTCCCTAGCTCAAGCACTTTCTTAAAGGAGCTTACCATAGCTACCTTATCTCCGCGCCTCATCGAATAAACCATATAATTATCTTGAATTTTATTCATGCTTTGTTGTTTCTTTTGGTTTGGCTTCCCACGGCGCCACCCTTTAGACTCGACCAGTCTCACCACTTCACAGTCTGAAGTATAGTGCGATCCATTCCCGTGTAACCGACAGTACTTCGTCAGCCCAGAATTCCCGACCGCCTCAACTAGCGCCTGTTCAGTGTCCTGAACCATAACCTCATTAACGACCCTCTCTGGGAATGCAATCCATGCTGCCCCCTCTGCTTTGGTTACGAACGTTGTCCAATCGGCCGACTCGTTCGCAGCTTGGAGTAACATGGATTTGATATCCCCCGGAGACCGCACAATCACCTGCTTGATCAGTGATTCGCTGTTTACGCAACCCCTCCGATAGCACGTTGTTGCATCTGCTAAGAGCTTCATATATGCAACATACGTCTTCGACTGTCCTGCGGTGAAGAAACGACTAACTACTTCCGCTGTTTCTTTAGAGTTGGTAAAGCGCTGGATCAATTCTGCCATCAATGCTTCCACTGGTAGTTCCACCAGCCGGGTCCAATGCTCTGATGCCCAAGCTTCCGCTTCTCCTCTGAGGGACATCAGTGTCATGCCCGCAATCGTTCGGTCATCCAATCTCGAGCAGTGTCGGATCATCTTGATCCTCTCAACCCACTGCTCGATACACTCTCCTTGTTTACCAGCAAACTCTCCCCACGACTTGTTATTCGTCGCCATGTCGAAAACATGTTTATTAATACTCGTGCCGTTATCTTGCATGGGGAAATTTTGCACAAAGTTTTTATACCGTAGCCCCTTTTTGCTACGACAGAAATACTTAAATAGCTATCACCACAAGAGTAATTCAATCACTTTTTTAGTGTAATTCTTCGGGTACTCTTTTTTAACATAAACCTGAGCAGATACAGCCAGACAAGACTCTGAGCTTTCACCGCCGCCCAATTCCCTTCGATGGTGTTGGTATGCACACCAGTGACTGGATCCTTGAAGTGCAGACTGTGGTTCACAGTCTCATGTGAGGCAAAAAGCTCTGCAGCGCCGATGTATCCTCTTCACATGTCGGATCGCATGCGTGACTCAACGTGGATAAATCTAGATAGCACGCCTAGCAATATTTCTCGTGTGCAATTCGCGACAGGCAGCATAATAATCTACCGTTTACCTCCCTTCTCGGTAGCACCAAGCACCCAAGTCGCATTCATCCTGTGCCCACGATGAAACTTGCGCTTACCGAACTTGGACTCGTCCACCTCGACAATCACATCAGGCCCGCCGATCTGCCCAACCCGCTTGTAGTACCGCGGGATAGCGATACGCGATACTTTTCATAGAAGGCGATGCACTGCCTTCCGCTCAATACGCGCCAGCTTACATATGAGCTTCGTGGATGCTCCATCCATCCACAAATCTAAAATCCCAAGCGCCTGCTCCCTTGGTATGCGAAGCTCTTCAAATATCGTGCCTTTCCACAAAGAACGGCGATGCCCACAGAACTTATTGGTGCACCAGATAGTGTGCCTGCCCTTGAAGACCTCCAGCCGTGCTTCCAACTTGCATTTATCGCATTTGAGCTCAGCTTGCGCCATTATCTGACTCAGAAGCTCGGTTTCCTCTCCATAGTCAAGACGCACCGTCAAATTTTTCTGGATTCTTTTTTTAAACTTTTGCTTATAAGGCGTTTTCTGTCTCATAATAAGGATATTAGCCGCCATAAGATAACCTAATGTGAAATTGAGCAAAATTCAAGCGACAAACACACCTTTTTTTAAAATAAGAAACTGAGCTCTTTAGTCCAGATGAAATATATATGCTGCTCAAAAGGTATATTAATACCAAATAATATGCGATTGCTATTTTTATATTTTATTATGCTATTTTAGATTGCTTTTTGAAATTATGCATTATTTTTTAAACAAAAATCCCGTCTGGGAGGCTAAAATGAGCCCATTGAGCATGGTTACAATAGTACCGAGAGAAACAAGATGCACATTCAAGAAATTTGATATAGAAGCAATAAGCAGAATAAAGTCGCAATCTATGCCAAATCCTGAATGGCATTGTTGGAGCTTGCCAATGACGTAAGCGTGCGTGTATAAAAATTTGTCACGTAGGTCAGCCATCGGATGGCAGACCAAGAGTTCAATAAAGTCTGTTCAGTCAACAAAATGGCGATGACGCCGAGCTCAGGCAACTTAAAAGTACCCTTTACCTTCGGGGGAAGGAAGGGGGAGGATCCAGCGCGCTTCTTGAAAAGGTTCGAGGAGTACACGGTAGCGCTGGGTTACAGCGAGGTGCTGAAGAAGATAAGTTTAGAGCTAGCATTAGAGGGAGAGGCCCAAGTCTGGAGTGAGACGTTGGGTGATAAGGTGGATTTCGAAGAGCTCAAGGCGAGCTTACTGAATAGGTTCCGGCCCCGCCAGAGCGAGATGATGGCCTGGAAAGAGCTGATGGCAGCTTGCCGGGGCCCTAACGAAACGCTAATGGGCTTTCTGGATAGGATCCAAGTGATCGGGAGACAGGGAGGGCTCGATAGGGAGATGATTTTGGGGCCCACGTTGAACGTTCTACCTACAGAATTCTTAGCTCGGGTGAGTTTAGACCCGCAGGGTATCAGTTGGGAGGGCTTGTATCGAGCGGCTGCCAGCGAGGAGTTGTTGAATGCACGGAAGCCAGTTGGCGAATGTTATAGCATGGTCACTAGCATGGAGAGGCCGCAAAAGACAGAGAATGCTCAGTATGTACGGGGCAATTGCTTTTTCTGTGAGAAGCCCGGGCACTACATACGTAACTGCCTTGCTCTTCAGAGACTGAAAGCCGAGCGAGTACGCTCCGTACCGGCAGGTCCGGATAGGGCGTCGGAATTAAATTCATCGAGCTATGAGGTATGCAGATCATGTGTGGAGGAAGTAGCAGTGGAGCCAGTGCTACCTGCTAGGGTAGGCAGTCAGGTGGTAACTGCCATTTTAGATACAGGTTCAGACCGTAGTCTGGTGGGAGCACATCTGGCTGGCAACCAGGTGCTGGAGCGATTAGATCACCAGATCAGGGCTGCGAACAATGTGGACATGCCTATCCTCGGAGTGTGGAAGCGAGCTCCGGTAAAAGTCTTAGGCGCAGAACGTCAGGTGGATTTGGTAGTTACACCTTCCTTAAACCGGAAGTGTATCTTGGGAAGAGATTTTCTCGCTGAGAATGGAATCCGGCTGAAGATGGATCAGGAAATGAAGCTGCTGGGTGAGCACCGAATACTCGTAGAAGGGGGAGGACCGATTGCTGTGCGATATCGGCGCTACTCGTGGCACGAAGAGGAGGCGATGGAGAAGATCTTGGAGGAATGGCTGGAGAAAGGCATTATTCGCCACTCTACGAGCCCGTGGAGAGCGCCGCTGGTGCTTGTGCCGAAGAAGGATGGTCAATGGCGTATGTGCAATGACTTCCGAGCACTCAATCAGCTTACCAAGCGCGACGGGTACGTTCTTCCTTGGGTGGATGATATTTTTGATGCGCTGGCAGGAGCGACAATCTTCAGTAAGATGGATGCTAAAGCCGGGTACCATCAGATTGACCTCACTGAGGAGGACAAGGAGAAAACCGCTTTTGGGTGCAAGTTTGGTACTTTTGAATACAACAAGATGCCGTTCGGGCTGGTGAATGCCCCGGCGACGTTCCAGCGAGTGATGGACCGCATACTGAGTGCGTACTTATGGAAGTTTGTAGTCGTGTACTTGGACGACATCATTGTCTTTAGCAAGAGTGTACAAGAGCATGAGATCCACCTGCGGTTGGTCACAAAGGCACTGGGCCAGGCCGGATTGATGCTTAACGAGCAAAAATGCGAGTACCAGAAGGAGGAGATCGAGGCGCTAGGGCATCAAGTCAGCGCTCAGGGAATCAAACCGGTAAAGGCTCGCATTGAGGCGATTGTGCACGCCAAATTGCCAACCACTCGGAAGGAAATGCAATCTTATCTAGGGCTTGTCAACTATTGTCGTAAGTTTATACCAAATCTATCGACAATCAGCGCTCCGTTATATGCACTCACAAAGACTAGCTGCACGGAGGAAGAGTTTGCTATGCAAGTAGTAGAAGCAGAAGCACAGCAGGCATTCAAAAGAATTGTGGAAGAGATGTCTAAGGAGCGCGTGTTGGCACTACCAAGAAGAGAAGGGTTGTTCATCTTAACGACTGATGCTTCAGAATTAGGTGTGGGAGCTGTATTGTCGCAGATCCAGGAGGAAGAGGAAAGGCCAATCGCATTTTACAGCGCGTTGCACTCAGGCGCAGAGCAAAGGTATTCGACCACCGAGCAGGAATTATTAGCAATTGTATCTGCTGTTCGCCATTTCCGTTACTACTTGCTGGGGAGGCCGTTTAAGCTGAGGACCGACCATAAGGCATTGGTGTACTTGTGGCAGTCGAAGGACAAGAACAATCGGCTATTCCGGTGGGCAATCCAGCTTCAGGAGTTCTCCTTCGAGTTAGAATATCTGAAGGGTGCAGAGAACTACAGCGACGTACTTAGCCGTGCGTTCAACTGTTTGGCTATTACGGAAGAGAGCGGAGATATCCAAGATCTCACAGGAGACGAAGCAGGTCAGATCAGAGAGTTTGAGCGAGCCCATATGGAGACTGGGCATGGGTCGGCGGAAGCCGTTAAGTATCTGTTAGCTAGGGAATTTTACTGGAAGGGAATGAAAGGTGCGGTTGAGAAGTGGTGCAAGAACTGCAAGATTTGTCAAATGGACAAAGAGCCGCCACGTTCCAAATCGATCACGCCGATGGAGATCTGGGCCCCAGATCGCCGGTGGGAGATCGACCTGATTGGGCCACTGGAGAACGGAGAGTACATCATGACGGCAATCGATGTGTTCACCCGCTTTGCGCAAGCGCGAAGACTCAGAGCTAAGGAAGCTGAGTCGGTGATTAGGGCGCTACACGATATGCTTAGACACGCGAGGGCTCCTGCTGAGATACTATGCGATAATGGCCGTGAGTTTGTGAACCAGGCATTCGAAGAGTTCTGCGCTCGTAAGGGAATCAAGGTGAAACACGGAGCGCCGTACACTCCCACCACTACAGGAGCAATTGAAAGATTCAATCAAACTCTTATGAGCAAGATTCGGAAGCTAAGTGAGTTTGGTCGGATCGCGTGGTCGCGAGTACTACAGAAAGCAATCGATGCCTACAACATATGCCCTTCGAGAGCTACAGGGGTAGCGCCGGCTGAGATTGTGGACCTCCAGGAACAAGGAGCGCCTGAAGAGTTGGCAGAGCTCCTCGATCGCATTAGTATTCGGATTCGACGGTACCACGGTGAGTACCGAACTGAGGCAAAGCCTACTTATGAGTTTCACCTTGGCGAAGATGTATGGTATAAAGACCACCGCGGTAGGTTGGGAAAACTAGCACCATTATGGTTTAGGCGCGGGCGTGTACAGGAAATACTCTTCAAGGCGGTGCGTATACTTACGGATGAAGGTAAGTTATTAGTAGTACATCATGCCAAGGTCAAGCCGGTATGCTCTAAGCCAAATGAGGGGGAAGTGTTGGAGCTTGCCAATGACGTAAGCGTGCGTGTATAAAAATTTGTCACGTAGGTCAGCCATCGGATGGCAGACCAAGAGTTCAATAAAGTCTGTTCAGTCAACAGGCATTATGCGTTTTTTTCTAAATAAACTGTATTTTGTGTGTCTTGAGCCTATTGAACAGCTCTTCTACGTTCTGCCAGGCCATAGGGGAACCTATTGGACAGGTTCTCAAAAATATTTTCCCTCCGCAATTTTTTTACACTCTTGCCAAAAATTTATTCCCAAGTTTGGCGCGGTTTTGGGACGCACTGTATGTCACCGAGGTAGTATGCATCGCGGCCGAGCGATGGGGGCTTATCGCAGAGAATCGTTAGGCACAGTTCGAGGTGTCCAAGGATCCAAAGAACAGGCGTTATTGAACATCGCGGCCAACAAGGCGCACGGCAACAAGCTGCTGGAGTTGTGGGTCGATGTCAAGAAAGCCTTCGACTCGGTAAACCACAGCTATCTCCTAGCCTGTATCAGACGCCTCTCTCTGCCAGCATGAGTGCAAGCATTTCTCGAGGCGACTATCGCAAGTTAGACACTGTAGGCCCGCTTGAACTTCGAGGTGATCTTGGCGAAGCGCGGTATTCTGCAGAGTGATACGCTCTCGCTGCTATTTTTCGCGCTGTGCACAGACCCCCTAAGCCGGTCGCTGAATGGGCTTTCTCTATGATAGCAGTTGAAGCAGGCGAGGGCCGCACCCACAGCATAAACCGCTTGCTCTTTGTTGAGTGGTCACTCTAGTTCATCAACTAGGACCTTATTGGGCATAACCTGAAACAGGTTATGATAGGTTATACTATCCTATTGGATAGAACCTGAAACACATGCCTATATAAGGAATGTGATC
>JALRLY010000270.1:0-98705 GCA_023647555.1 Pancytospora philotis
AACTAACTAACTAACTAACTAACTAACAACTAACTAAACTAACTAACTAACAACAACTAACTAAAACAACAACAACCAACAACTAACAACTAACAACAACAACAACAACGCTCTACGCGCCCGTGCCAAGGCCCGCCACCGATCTCCGCGCAGACTGAAATATCAAAATACAGGTCAACAAGCCCAGACAGCCGAGCACAGTCCAATTCAGTTTCTGATAATACTATTGGTCATTATACACATGATTACTGTGCTCGTGCAACGGCCCATCGGTCTCAATCAGGCTCTCTCCGCCACGTTGAACCGCACTGCTCACCGCCCAAAGCACGCCGCCCGGCTGATAATAATATAGATTAAATACCTACAGCCGCTTTTCGTAATACTTTAATAGATCCCAGCTATGCGCGAGGGACTTGCACTGGCTTCTTTGAGCCTGCCGGCGGCTCCGGGGCCTCGCGGCGCCGTCCAGATGATCTGGCGCCGCCGACAATAATTATCTCCGAGCCGAATAAAGATCCAACGGCGCTTCTGCTGAACAAAATGAATGTTGTACTTTCCTATTCTGTACATTCTTTCTATTTTATTCGATTCGGTTTCTTCTTGATGATTCTTGATCAATAATATAATAATTCAGTTAGTTGGTCAGTTGCCTAAAATAAAATCACTACCCGTCTTTTCTACCCCAAGCTCACCGACATTCAAGTTGCAAGCTGAGTAGTTTACGCGCCAACCTTGAGCGCCCTGGTCTGTGAACACTCTGTGATGCTTTTAATAATACTTTAATAGTCTCGGTTGCGCGCAATACGCCACATTCGCGTTATTTGCGCCTGCCGGCGGCTCCGGACATCGCCTCGATCTGCGACTCGGAGAGCGCTTTGAGCCCACCACGGGTGAAGCACCGCTCGATGCTTTCGCGGAGCAGCGCACAGAGCGCGCCTTCAGACGCGGCCGCCTTCCTGCGCGAGCCCCCGGATGCGGTCGCCTTCTTGCGTTTATCTTTGGGCTCAAAGTCCTTCTCCAGCACCGTGGCAAGCCGCTCCTGCAGATGGTAGCTCGGTATGATCTCGTGCGACACATACACGATTTCTACATCCTCATCCCCGAACACAATGTCCACAACGTAGGCGCATCTGGCCTTCGTGTCTTTTTTGGGCTTACTGAACGAAAGCCTGAGGGATGTGCAGAGCGCGCTGTCAGACGCAGTGGATGTGCTGAATTCGGCCTTGACATGCATTTTTGTGGCCTCTTGGAGCTTCTCAGTTAGGATCCGGCCGATCTTACCGCAGCAAAAAGCGCTGTCGGCACCGACCTTCGCTCCCACAAGCAGCCGTTGGAAATCCTCCAACTTCTGTTCCGGCATACCGAGAAAGCAGCCGAGAACCACCAAGAAGTTGTCGGCCGTCAGCCCAGCGCGGATGTCCGGGCCGCAGCAGTCCATGAACGCCTTGCTTTGGGACGCATCCGCGGCAAACAGCGCGAGAAACCGCCCATACATCTCCGCCACAGATGCTTTCGCGGCTCTGTTGGATGGATTAGAGTAAGTTCCTACATAATAGGGCAGTCTGTTAAGTGCACCCAAAATAGCGCTCTCAAGAGCGATTACAAGCTCCTTACTCAGACCAAAGAACCAACTCGTTGTATCCCAACTTTTGTCGGGCGCAGGGTCCAAGCGCAGACAACAGTTTAGCTTGAACAGCGCCAGGACATTCTGGTTAGAGACGCCGTCCTTGCCCTGAAGCTCGCGATCCAGGTACTGCCACAGCGAGAGCATGTGCTCCGGCCCATTATAAGCTGTCGCGACGCTTTCGAGCCCGATGTACCGCGCTCTGTACGCCTCGATGAGCTGCTCGTTATCCGTGAAGAAGCGGCCCCACAGCTCTCCCTGCTGCTCGCCCGCAGGGAGCCGCCCAACGATCTCCGCGGCGGCCGCGAATATGTCTGTCACGTCTGAGGCGGCCCCGAACAGCTCGCAGATGTACGCCTGGATCAGGAAGCTCGGGCTGACGGCATAGCGGAGTCTGCAGCTCTTGACCAGGTCTGCGTTATCGCTGCAGTACGCCTTGAAAAACCCCAGCACGCCCCACGTGGCGGCGTCGACGCTCTCCAGCTCCAGCAGAGGCTCCTCGCCATCCGCCGCAGCAAACGCGACCCTGCGCTGCTCCACATCGCCAACAACTTCCCAGTCGCCGCTGCCGTCGTCCATTCGGATACTCCCGCCGCCGGCAAGCACCAGGAGCACCGCAAACAGCCTCGCGCACTTCTCGCGCTCGCTTTCAAGCAGCTTCTGGAAGGGCGCCTGCGGGCCCCTATCAGCGACCACCGCGCCGTACTCGACAACGAACAGGGATTCCAGAGCCATGTGGTACTCGGACAAATATGCCATCGCATCGCCATCGGCCGGGAGCTTGCGAACAAGATCTTCGTACGCATTCCTCGCGCCCGTGCAGCCACCTACTTTCGCGTCGTCTGTCCCGCCGTGGTCGGGATGCTGCGGCGCGGCAGACTTGCGCTGCTTCGCAATCGCAAAGTCGTTGACCCAGCGGTGCCCGCGCATGATGTTGAGCGGGCCCTCGGGGTGCACATACACGCCGTCTCGACAGGGCGTTGCCAGGGCGGAGGCAATCTGGCGGATGTCCAGCCGCGCGCCTGCGAGTAACCGCACGAGAAGGAGTACTGTTGGGAGACGTCGCATGGGTTCTCCTACAATTTTTTCTGATCACTTACAGCCAGCCGACCGAAGCGGGGGCGTCCAATCGACACGGGCGTGCGTCCAACCAAAGCGAGCCGCCGAACTCTCCTTTACGAATGCCACAGCACCTTGGCACGGCAACCTGGCTATTGACGATCTGTTACACGCTGATTTGTTAGACTAAAGTCTGCTCCACCCGACCAGTTCTTTGCGTCTTGCCGTTCGCACCGTCACAAAAATTACAGCCTGGATTTCGGGCGTCAAAGCCACCGCACCGCTGGGAGTGGCCTGTCTGCAGATCAAGAAAAAACCGTGATATTGATAGTGGTGCTGTTTGTGAGGTAAATGGTCTTCCTTAAACGCAGGCGGTTATGAAGCCTCGAGCGGTTCGTATGCAGGATTCTAACGGCCTTACCGATTCCGCTCCTTGTACACTCCACAAAACGGCTGACACGAATGCACTACAGCCCGCCTTTAGTGGGCCACAGTTCACCGCCTACGGGCATTTCGCAAGCTGTTAGTTCTTGTGACTGCTACCAGACCGAGCATTAAGGTCTATGAAAATCGTGTAAGAAGCATTTGCGCAACACAAAACAACATCATCGCGAAGAATCGGCATTTTTCAAGACCTGAGACCATCATTTTATTTTTGTGTCCGACAAGCACATACGAACTCCCACGACAAAAAGGCCAATTGGCAACTTACGCGGCACCGGTTCTAAGACAGTCGCAAATCTCTTGATTCTGAATGTTCATTTAAGTGCGTTTTTTCTTAGGAGAATCGCCCGACGGCGCCGTGCTCGGCCGCTTGCTGTTGGGCGCAATGAGGCCTGCCTGTGCCATATCATGCACCCGCTTTGAGACTATCTTCGCATCGAACTTGCTTTTGAGACAGTCTGTTAATAAGTCCTTGATTGCTGAATACGGTGGCGTATGCAGATCGCCAACCGGAGCATTTGAACGCAATGAAATCGCGGCGAGCGTGCATTTGTAAGCATCAGCTCGGCTCTTTAGTAACTCAACAAACACGCTTGCATCTTCTGGACGCAGTAGGCCACGGTAATGGTGGAACACGCTGCACACGCCGCAGTAGTCATCCTCGGTGTGTGCGAAAACAGCAAAAGTTTTCAGCAGCGAATTAACCTGCTCGGACGAGGGCAGCTCAGGAGCGAATACTTCTGCAACGAGCTTCGGCGAGATCGGCGCGAGCTTGGGAAATTTGGGGAAGGCCATTTGCAATACTGCGTAGGCCTTAAACAAGCTAGATATGCCTTCCCAGCGCCCGCAAATGCTCAGCAGCAGTCCATGGTACTTAGCCGGCTTTGCAGCCGCAGCCATTAGAGCACAGATAGAGTATCTATCATAGCAAACATAAGCATCGGTTGTGTCGCCGCTTAAGCTCTGGCTATATGTTTCATTCCGAAGCCCGAAACACCTCGCTACTGCAGCGCAAACGTCGCTATCCCACGGGCCAGCCACGTTACTGGCCGCCTTGATCTTGCTGCGTGCGCGCGACTCTGCATGGTGAAGCAACATATTAGGCATATCATACCTCTTCACACTCGTGAGAAAGCTGTCGTAGGCGGATTCGCTCCATTCATGCATGCTGCGTGGGTTTCTGTCGGTAGATGGTAATATGCTTGGAAAGAGATCAGTGTGCTCTTTGGCGCAGTGGCGTAAACTGCCGATGACAAAGGGACGCAACTCGTCATCGACAGCCGCCGCGCTGCCCAGGATGTTGCCCAGCACGGCCACCACCGGGGTATCGGCACCGAGCGCAGGCCGCGCGGGGTGCCTACCGTCAGAACGCCGCGCCATATACTCCTCATATGTCACCAGCTTCTCAAATACTGGAAGCAGTAAATCCCCTGCCTTCACCATCTCTTTCTGCGACTGCATCGGCTGATGCGCCATCCAGTGGCTGAGTGCGATGTGGCACGCGAGCGGGTACTTTGCTACGTGTACCGCCTTGATGTATCTATCGGCAAGGACTTGGTCTGCAATAGGATTCACGCATCTAGCGATGCTCTCCTGAATCAACGCACGCACCGGGTAATTGCTGCGCTTATCCAATTCCGCGCGCCCAGTCACGGACAGCGTGTAGTCGCCGGGCGCGTTCAGTTCCCAGAGTGCAGTGTCGAGCTTACTGCGCAAACTAGCACTCAGGCCAATATCCTGATACACGTACACGACTCCGACCTTTTCAGGCCTGAAGACAAGCTCCAAGGCATGAAAATGCGTTTCACCATTATCACGAGTTGATAAAAAGGTAAGCTTCAGCAATCCGTTACGCGCTCCGTCAGACGCGGTGGAGACTCTGAAATAAGCACCAACTGAAGCAGCGGTGAATCGCCCGAGCATTTGAGTCACGCGGTTGCCGACTTGTTTACTGTGAGAAGCGGTGCCAGTGCTATCCAGAGCTTCATCCAGCAGCTGCCGCAAAGACCGGAGCCGCTCTTCTGGCTCGCCGAGGACCCATGCGAGCACCACCAAAAAGTACTTGGGCTCTGTCGCTAGCACATCTGAGACATTTCCGCCTAAGCATTCCGTAACGGTCTCGCTTGCGGGCGCCTTGGCCTTGGTAGCCTCTAGAAAAGCTGCGCATTGAGCACCGGCATTTTTCCAGTGTTGCTCTTGGGAAGCCACCGTGGAGCTGTTGGGGCCCGACACCAGGAATACTGAAGAGACAAATTCTTCTAACCCGCGTAGCAGCTCATTTTCATTTTGTGCGTTGTCCAGGAGACTGGTGTCCAAGCGATTGGCAATCGGGTCCCAGCACAGGCTAAAACACAACTTAAGCAGCGCTGGGGCTATGTTCCTAGAATCATCACCATCGCTGTAATTATCATGTCTAAAATCCTGCCAGAACGCGCGCAGCGTACGCTGCGCTCTGCCATAAGCTCTTTCAGCTCTTGAAAGTAAACCATATCTTGCTTTATAGGCACTCACGGCATTCCCGTTCGCAGTAAAAAATCGCGGCCCTTGCCGCACATCAGAGTTGTCTGCAGGGAGCTTTGCAATAACTTCATAAGCGACTTCGAAGATGCGTTTAACATCTTCCTGCTTTTCAAGAAGCTCGCAGATGTACGCCTGAATCAGGAAGCTCGGGCTGTCAGTGTAGTGGAGGCCGTAGCGGGCCACCTGCTTCGCTTTCACACCGCCGTACCTGGCAAAGAACTCCACAACTGCCAGGGTGGCATCATCAGCAAACCCCAGATCCAGCACACGCGTGGGCAAAGACGAAGCAGCGCCATGGGCAACGAGCGAGACCGCCCGTTCGCCACCGTCTGTGCAGCTGTTGCCATCGGAGCTCAGTCGGATATCCGCCCCGCCAGCGAGCACCAGCAGCGCTGCGAACAGCTCCAGACACCTGCCGTGCTCGCCTTTGAACAGGCTGTAGAAGGGCGCCTGAGGGCTCTTATCGACAACCACCATCTCGTTCTCGACCGTGAACATCGATTTCAGCGTTTTGTAATGGTCGTATAGGTAGCCCAAAGCCTCGCTATCAACAGGGAGCTTGCGCACATCGTCCTCACGCGCATTCCTAATGCAAGTGCAGTCTCCATCGTTCGCATCACCGGCAGAGCTGTAGGCGAGACGCATCGGCGCGGCATACTTGCGCTGCTTCGCAATCATATCGTTGTTGATGAAATAATGCCCGCGCACGATGTTCAACGGGCCCGCGGGATCTACATACGCGCCGGCTCCATACTGTGTTCCCAAGGCGTTTGCGATCTGAAATATATCGAGGCGCGCACTTACAAAGACGGCCGTGATAATGTGCACTGTCACGAATTGTAGTCCGCGCATTTGGGCTTCCGTTGCAAATTTTTTAAATCTCTGGCAACCAGCCAGCCAAAGCGAGTGGCGCCCAATCAGCACAAGCTGGCACCCAATCAGGGCGGACTCCCATCCAACCAAAGCGAGCAGATAGATTCTCCTATCTGAATGCCGCAGCGCTTTAGCACGGTCATGGCCATGACTGTCTATTAAACGCTGTTCTCTTAGGCTATACAACAACTGCAGGCTGCTCCACTGGAACGTTCTCTACCGTCGGCTGTCTGCTTTTCCACAAAATTTTACAAGCTCGGGCGCCATGCCGCCGCTTGGAAGTCGAGCTGTCTACTGGTCAATGAAATGCTGCTGGTAAAGATCACTCACTGCGCCTCTCCCCTTAAAAATAAATAAAAGGCCCGTGCTGAGACGTTGGAACCCAAAGCTTTCGAACTTATCGACTTGCGTGGCCTGGCCCATAATACCAAGGCCTGCATAGACACAAGCTGCGATTACTGGCCAAGATGAGACTGACGCTATCGGATTTATTCTTGCTGGCCGAAGCCATTTAATGTAAGCGTATTTCTGACGCGCCGCTTGTCAACGAGAACCTACTGCTCATAATCGAAGCAGGCGCGCCGCTCCGCATGGAGGAACAGCATCTCGGGGATATCATAGCCATCCAGACAAATGAGTAAGCTGTCACACGCAGATGCATCCCAGTCTTGCATATTGCGTGGGCTGCTGTCCGTAGGCAGGAATAGGCTCTGGGAAAAATCAACGCGATTATAAGCGCAATGGCGCAGGATTACGGCGCAAAACTCACGCAGCGCGCTGTCGGCGACTGCAGCACTGCCCACGATGTTGTCTAGCACAGCCACCACCGGACTGCCGACAGCAAGCGCAGGCTGCGCTGAGTCACTGACATCGTCACTCTGCACCGGCAGCAGCGGAAGCAGCTGATCCGCCGCGTTTACCGCCTCGCTCATTGTTTGCATCGGCTGGTACGCCATCCAGCGGCTGATTGCAACGTGGCATGCCAGTGGACCTTCGGCTGTGCAAATTTTCGCGTAGTATCCGTCGGCACGGGCCCGGTACGCAGCGGGGTTTAGGCACCGCACAACGCTTTCTTGGATCAGCGTCCGCAGCGAGCAATCGTTACACTCATCCGACTCCCCTTGCGCAAGAGCAGGCAGCCCAAGACTGCGAAGCGTGTCGACCTGCTTGAGCGCAGAAACTAGCCTACGGCGCTGGGAGTCGCTTGGCCTGACATGCTCGGACAAGAGCATGATTTCAACCTTTTCGGGCGTAAAGACAAGCCTCACGACATACTCACGCAGGAGAGCTCTGCCGCATCCCACGGCGAAGGCAAGCCGAAGCGCTCCACAGCGCTCATTGGGAAACTCCTTGAAAACCTCGAAACGGGCGTCGACCGGCACAATGGAAAACTTTTTGAGCAGCCTGGTCACGCGTTCACTGACCTTTTTGCACCCGTGAGCGCCGCGCGCAGCGTACACCCCATCTTTCAGCAGTGTAAATAGCGACATGAGCTCCTCTTCGGGCTCGCCGAGGACCCATGCAAGCACCACCAGAAAATACCTGGGATCGGTCGCGAGCCCAGCGGGGATGTAGTCGCCAAAGCATCTCTTGATGGCCTCACTTGCGTGTGCCCCGGCCCTGGCCGCCGTCAAGAAATCTTGATATGGCTTTCTGACCAACTCCCAATCCTCGTAGGGATCTGCAACCGTGCTCGCATGGGTGTCAGCTGCCGAAAACGCAGCGCAGACAAATTCTCTGAACCTGCTCCGCTGGCTATTCTCTGAATCGTTCAGGAGGCGCGCGTCCCAACCGTTGACAGCTGGGTCCGAACATAAACAGTAGCACAGTTTGAGCAGTGTTGAAGCTATCTGCTTAGAATCATCCCCACCACTGTAATAATTATGATTGAGATGCTGCCAGCGCCTAAGCAGCCCGCGGTGCGATCCATCAAAAACTGCCTCGACATCCGAGAGGGCATCGCAGCTTGCTCTGTACGCATCCGCATAGTCTGCGTTCTTCGTGAAGAAGCGTAGCTGAGGCTGTCCACAAGAGCTGTTCACGGGGAGCTTTGCAACGATGCCTTTGGCAGCCTTAAAGATGCACCTAACATCCTCACTGCTTTCAAGGAACTCGCAGATGTACGCCTGCATCAGGAAGCTCGGGCTGTCGGTGTAATGGAGGCCGAACTCGGCCACCTGGCCTGCACTGTTGCCACCATACTTGGCAAAGAACTCCACGGCTTCCAGGGTGGCACGATCTGCGGTCTCTATGTCTAATACATGCACGCGCGAAGACCCGGCGGCATCATGAGCAAAAAGAGAGTTTACCCATTCGCCATCGTCGGTGCAACGGTAGCTATTAGGGTCCAGCCGAATATCCGCACCGCCAGCAAGCAAGAGCAGCACCGCAAACAGCTCCAGGCACTTCCCAGGCTCGTTTGCAAACAGACTGCAAAAGGGTGCCCAAGAAC
Source organism: Pancytospora philotis (assembly GCA_023647555.1). NCBI lineage: Eukaryota > Fungi > Microsporidia > Pancytospora > Pancytospora philotis. Next base: position 8,973 of record JALRLY010000270.1, read on the forward strand.
TCTTATTGACGGCCACCACATCATTCTCGACCGTGAACATGAGCTGCAGCATTTTGTAGTGCTCTGTTAAATACAGCATCGCCTCACTATCAGCAGAAAACTCGCGGACATCGTCATCACGCGCACGCCTCGTATACACGCAGGCCCTGCCGCGCGCATCATTGGCGCTGCTGTATTCGAGGCGCACCGGCGCTGCATACTTGCGCTGCTTCGCAATCATCCCGTTGTTGACGCAGGAATGCCCACGCATGATGTTGAGCGGGCCCTCGGGATCCACGTACTCGCCATCCACATACCGCAGCCTCAGAGCGTCTGCAATGGCATCGGTGCTGAGACCCGCGCTCACGAACATCCCCGCGAGAGTGAGCACCATCGAGAATGAAAGTCGCTCGCGCATGGGTGCCCGTGCCCAGATATTTTTAAATCTGCGATGACGTCATTTAATCAGAGCGGTCTGGCGAACCATCATGCTGGAATATCAGCGCGCTGAAGCACGGTCGCGCTCGAGCAAACAGCGCCAAGGGCGAGAAGAGATCCGTCGAGCCTAGCTTGGTCTGCACGGGTCAAACGGTGTAACAAAAATGTGAATAACCTTTGCGAATTTACTTCTTCGCCTGTTAGTCTCGCCTACAGCACAGAGTATCGCGGGTCCTCTTTGGTAAGTCCTGTACTCTCTCCAAAAGCGTCGTTGCATCGAACTTTGCGTCAAGACAGTCAATCAACAGCTCCTTAAGTGCTGAGTAAAATGGGGGCGTGCGCACATCGTCAACTGGGACAGATGAACGATCCGAGATCTTACGAGCAATATGGCTGTAGACATTGGGCCGGTTCTTTAGTAACTCAACATACGCACGCGCATCTTCCTGACTGAGCTGCGCGCGGTACTCGTGGAACACTTCGCACACGCCGCAATAGTCACGATCTGAGAGCGCAAAGACTGCGAAGATCCGCAGCAGCGACTTGAGCCCATCGGCCTCAGGCCCAGAAGGGAAGACATCTGCAGCGAGCTTGGGCGAAATCGACTCAAGTTTGGGAAGTTTGGGGAAAGCCATCTGCATCAGCACATACACCTCAAACACGCTGAATATGTCGCTCCAGCGCCCGCAAATTTTCCGCAACGTAGCATGGTACTCGGCGGGGTCCGCCGCCGCTGCCACCAGCGCACAGATGGAGTATCTATAGTAGCTGATATCAAACGTGTCACAGCTCAGGCTGTGGAAGCTATTTTCGTACCTAAGCCGGCAGCACCTTGCCACGGCTGCACAGACATCGTTATTCCACGGACTTTGCACGCCGCCGGCAGCCTGGATCTTGTCGCGGGCGTGTTGCTCGGCGTGGAGGAGCAGCATCTCGGGGATATCATACCCTGCCACGCAGGGGAGGAAACGATCGTACGCAGAGTTGCTCATTTCTTGCATGTTGCACGGGAATTCATCTGCAACTGGGAACATGCTCGGGAATAGATCGGTGCGCTCCTTGACACAGTGGCGCAAGATGCTGGAACAAAGCTCATGCAACGCGTCATCGACGGCCGCTCCGCTGCCCAGGATATTGTCCAGCACGGCCACAACCGGGCTATCGGCAGTGAGCGCACACCGCGCAGGATCACTGCCGTCAGCGCTCAGCGCAAAAAGCTTTTCGAACACTGGAAGAAGCTGCTCCGCGGCCACCATTGCTTCTCCCAGCGAGCCCATCGGCTGGTGGGCCATCCAGTGGCTGAGTGCGATGTGGCAAGCGAGCGGATCCTCAGCCGCATACATCGCCCCGCTATACATGTCAGAAATGGCTCGGTGCGCAGCAGGATCCAAGCACCGCCCGATGCTTCCACGGATCAGCGCGCAAAGCGGAAAGTTGTTGCGCCTATCCAGTTCTTCGTGCGCATATACAGACAGCGCAGGTTCGCAGGGTATGCCCGATTCCGCAAGCGCAGAGACCAACTCAGAGCGCCGAGCGCCCATCAGTGCAGTCTGCTGCGACACGTACACAACCTCGACCCTTTTAGGCTTAAGTATGAGCTTCACCGCGTACTCATGTGTTACGCCATCACAATCTGACCAGAAAGAAAGCCCGAGCGATCCGCGGCGCACCCCCTCAGACGCCTCGCAAACACCAAAGTGGGCCTTGACGGTTTCCTTAGAGAATCGGTTGAGAATCTCAGCCACGCGGTCACTAATTTGTCGGCAGTGAGAATCACAGCCTGCATCCTCCAGGGCTTCGCTCAGCAGCTGCTGCAAAGACTCGAGCCTGTCTTCGGGCTCGCCGAGAACCCACGCAAGCACCACCAGGAAGTTCCTGGGGTCTGTCGTCAGCCCTGCGGAGATATTTCTGCCGCAGCAATCCGTAATAGTCTTGCTTGTGCGTGCCCTGGCCCCGGCTACCCTCAGGAAAAACTCATAGCTTTCCCGAACGTCTACCCAGCGGCTCGTGGAGGATGAGCCCTTTGTTCTGAGATGCTCTGACACCGAATGTGCGCTGCGGACAAACCCCCTCAAGGCGCACCGCAGCTCATTCTTCGGTTTTTTCAAAGAACGCGCGTCAAAGTGTTCGGCAGAAGGGTCCAAACATAAGCAATAACACAGCTTGAGCAGCGCCGCAACTGTGCAGCTAGAATCGTCACCATCGCTGTAATTACCACAGCTGAAATTCTGCCAGTGCGCAAGCAGCGCACGCCCCACCCCATCAAAAGCCTCCTCGACTATACAAAGTGCATCGTACCTCGCCGCGTACGTATGGACATACTCCCGGTCCTTCGTAAAGAAGCGCAGCCCCGGCTGATCAGAGTTGCCCTTCGGAAGGTCCGCCACAATCGCCTTAGCGGCACCGAAGATACGTACAACGACGTCGCTGTCTCTAATAAATTCACAGATGTATGCCTGAATCAGGAAGCTCAGACTGTCGGTGTAGTGGAGCCCGTAGCCAGCCACCTGGCTCGCCTTCTCACCTCCGTACTTGACGAAGAACTCCACGACTGCCAGGGTGGCACTATCCATATAGTCCAGATCTAGCACGCGTGCATACCAGAACCTATCAGCATCGTTGATGAAAAGGGAGACCATTATTTTGCCATCATCTGTTGAGTCGTCGCAATCAAAGTTCAACCGAAGGTCCCCTCCGCCGGCAAGCACCAGCAGTGCTGCAAACAGCTTCTCACATTTCTCACGCTCACATCTAAACAGACTGCGGAAGGGCGCCTCGGGGCTCCTATCAACGACCACCACATCACTCTCGACCGTGAACAAGGACTTCAAAACTTCGTAATACTCGGATAGGTATGCCATTGCATCCCTATTAACAGGGAGCTTCCGAATTTCATCTTTGTGCGCATTCCTCGAGTATGCACAGCCGCTTATGCTCGCATCACCCGTGCGGCCGTAGCCGAGACGCATCGGTGCTGCATACTTGCGCTGCTTCGCAATCATGCCGTTGTTGACGCAGGAATGCCCGCGCATGATGTTGAGCGGGCCCTCGGGATCCACATAATCGCCATCTCCATACTCTCTTTCCAAGGCGTCTTTGATACCGGTAGTACTAAGATGCGCACTCACGAAAAGCCCCGTAAAAATAAGCAGCCTCAAGTAGTGACACGCTCGCATGTGGGCTTCAGTGGCTAAAAATTTCAAATCACCGATGGCGTCATTTAATCAGAACTCGCTGTCGAGCCATCACACTGGAATTACAGTTGCACGGCCGTGATGGTCCCTTGCATACATACCAGCCTATTGCCTCGAGCCTTGCAACACATTACATCACTGTGCGCTGCAAGAAAATGGTGCTTCTCTACCTGAGCAGTTCTTCAAGTTATAGAATACACCTCTGCAAATTTTTCACAGCTCGGAGGCGGTGGGCACACGGATCAGTGTTACAATTAGATACTGTCACCGTACGCCGTACGGAGTTTTCTTGCTCTCAATGTGATCTCACCGATGCTAAAATGCTGGCTAGCTGCTATTAACCAAGGACTATTCTTAGCCAGGCCTACAACGGCTGTACAGCTGAGGAAGACTCAAGAACGGAAATCAAGCCACGCCATGCTGCGGATTATGATACTTCCGTGCCTTTCATGGAGCAGCTAATACAGATACGCCGCTGCGCCATTTCGAGAAGGCCATCACTTCCATTCTACGAGCATCTGGACTAGCTGCCTGTGATAAGTCTTATCCACGACGACTAGTAGCTTCATGCGGCAGCATAGCCTGGCTCATTTCACACACGAGCACGCACCGCCGCGGATCTCAGCTTTCTCGCCTTCCTGGACCGACTGGCCGTGCATGCACTGGAAAGTATTAATGCCACACCGTCAACGCAAGCTGGGGCTTACACTATACAATTAAGACAAAATTAACGCTAATAAATTTATTCTTCCTGCCCGAAGTCTCTCTCCAGTAGCATGTAGCGCCGTCCCTTGAAAAAGGCCTACTGGTCTGTTTCGAAGCCGATGCGCCGCTCTGCATGGCGTAACAGCATCTCAGGCATGTCATATTCATCTAAGCAAGCGAGTAAGCTGTCGTGCGCAAATCTGTCCCGTTCCTGCGCGTTGCGTTGGCACCTGTCCGTGGGCAAGAATAGGCTCTGAGAGAAGTCAATGCGATTATTGACGCAGTGGCGCAGAATGCCCGTGCAGAGCTCATGCAGCGCGTCATCGACAACCGCCGCGCTGCCCAGGATGTTATCCAGCACGGCCACCACCGGGTGGTTGGCAGCGAGCGCACACTGCCTCGGATCACTACCGTCAGCGCTCTGCGCCAAAAGCTTTTCAAATACTGGGATCAACTGATCTGCCGCTGCCACGGCCTCACTCAGCGTCTGCATCGGCTGGTTGGCCATCCAGTGGCTGAGCGCGATGTGGCACGCCAACGGACCCTCGGCTGCGGACACGTCCGCGATGTACATGTCAGATATGGCCCGATGCGCATTTGGATACAAGCACCGCATAATGCTCTTCCGGATCAACGCACACAGTGGAAAGTTGTTGAGCTTATCTAACTCTTCGTGCGCAGATGCAAGCAGCCCGGGGTTGCGGGGCATGTCTATGCGTCCGGGCGTAGAGACAAACGCACGGCGCCGGACGTCATTGAGCCTAACCCGCCCAGACAAATGCACAATCTTAACTTTTTCAGGCGTGAAGATGAGCTTGACGGCATAGTCACTCCAGATGCTTTTGATCCCACGCAAGTGGAACTCAAGCCGAAGCGATCCACAGCGTGCTCCATTAGACGTCGTGAAAGTGTTGAAGCTAGCCTTGACTGGTGCGGCAGAAAATCGGGTGAGCAGCCTAGAAACGCGATCACTGATTTGCTGGCAGTCAAAAGTACTGTCCGTGGCATTGAAGGCTCCATGCAGCAGATCCTGCAGAGACTGAAGCTTCTCTTCAGGCTCGCCGAGCACCCATGCGAGCACCAATAAAAAGTACCCAGGATCTGTTGCCAATCCAGCTGTGATGTTCTTGCCACAGCATCCCGTTATGGTCTCGCTTACGGCTGCCTTGGTCCTTGCCACTTCCAGAAACTTCTCATAGCTTTCCGTGACCGATTCCCAATTTTTCTCGGACCATGAATATGAGCCGGTGGAAAGGGTAGCTGCTGCGCATGCTGAAGACGCAAAATCTCCAAATGCGCGTTGCAGCCTATTATGCGACTCGCTCAGAAGCGCTGGGTTATAGCTAACGGCAGCCGTATTCAAATACAGGCAACAACACAATTTGAGCAGCGCTGAGACTATGCCCTTGGAATCGTCTCCACTGCTATAGTTCTCGTGATTAAGGCTCTGCCAGCGTCTGAGCAAATCATGCTGTTCTCCCCCAAAAGCTTCCTCGACTATGCAAAGCGCGTCGTATCTGGCTGTATACGCGCGCACGTAATTCTCGTCTTTCGTGAAGAAGCGCGGCCCGTCCTGTGCACCAGAATCGCTTGCTGCAAGCTTTGCAACAATCCCTTTAGCCACCTTTATAATGCGCTCAAGAACGTATTGACTTCCTATGAACTCGCAGATGTACGCCTGGATCAGGAAGCTCGGGCTGTCGGTGTAGTGGAGACCGTAGCGAGCCACCTGACCCGCATTTACGCCACCATATTTGGCAACGAACTCCACAACTGCCAGAGTGGCGCTGCTATCTGAAACCTCCAGGTCCAGCACATGTGAGGGCATATCACCATCGTAAGCGACGAGAGAGACTACTCGTTTACCCTTATCATTATAGCACCAGTTATTGAAGTCGAGTCGAATATCCCCTCCGCCGGCAAGCACTAGCAGCGCTGCGAGCAGCGTCACACATTTCTCTTGCTCGCTTTTAAACAGATCGCAAAAAGGTGCTCGACGGCTCTTATTAACGGCAACCACATCATTCTCAACCGTAAACATAGATTTCAAGACTCTGTAATGCTCAGATAGGTACCCCATCGCCTCACTATCAGCAGAGGCCCCCCAAATTTCATCCTCGGCCGCATTTCTCGTATACGCACAGTTCCCCTTTCTCGCGTCACCCGTGCGGCTGTAGCCGAGGCGCATCGGCGCTGCGTACTTGCGCTGCTTCGCAATCATCCCGTTGTTGATACAAGAATGCCCGCGCATGATGTTAAGCGGACCCTCGGGATCGACATGGTCGCCATCCGCATAGCGAAACTTCAAGATTCTCATGATACCACTGACATTAAGGCCCGCGCTCACGAATACCCCCGTAAGCATAAGCATATTCGAGAATGGTCGCATTCGCATGGGCGCGCATGGCAGAATATTTTTATATCACTGATGACATCATTTAATCAGGGTAGACTGGCGAACTATCACCCAAAACCGGCCTCTTGAACAGCGTGTGCTGATGATGGTATATTACATCCTGGGCTACCTTGCAGATTTCATGGTGGCCATGTGCTGCACCAACTGGGCGCAGCTCCGCACGGATAGGTCGTCAAGCTCTACAGTGCACATTCACAAATTTTTCACAACCTGGAGACAGCGGGCATACAGACCTCTACCTGCGAGTCCGCTACACCGAAGTATGTTCTAACAGGTACCACACGGCGCTTCTGCACACAATCTTGACGAGTAAAGGCAGGCTTAAATAATAGTCGCTTGTGCGTTTTGCAGCCAGTCAGCGGCTGCCTATACCATAAAATGAGCGCACGACCGATCCATCTACTCTTTGAGCCTACGACTCAGCTTTCCAGTAAATTCCAGCATAATTTAAACAACCCGCATGGCGATTGTGCTCTTAAACACACGCCTAAAATGATTCAATGCTCTGAATATGCAGTAAAAATTTACTGCACGCCTTAGATTCGATTCTCAGGCGGATGCGCGGAGTTAGAATCTCGTTTACGCATCCTGTCTATTTCCGCGATTTTGCGCCAGTATTTGAAGAGTATGGTGTTGTCCCGCACGCGCCGCGACAGATATGCCAAGTAGTGCCCCAGCGAATGCGTGGACATAACTGCTTGCAGAGACTGGCACTGTTTCATCCTTATCAGATCTGAGCAGTGGTCATCATAGCACTTAATCAGTTTGTCTGTTTTCTCGCGAATATAATCGTCGAACACGGCCAGCCCGTCATGGGCCACATCATTGGCCACACCGAAGTGTTTATCCATTACTTCCCGTATCCCGTCATAGTCAGAATCCGTAGCCGCGTATATTTCAAAAATCCGCACGAGTATCTTCAGCTGCTCTACTGTAGGCCCATCCGGAAACACCTTCCCAACCAGCGCGACCGACAGCGGCTCTGGCTTGCAGTTTCTCTGAAGAGCCAAGTAAGCTAGAACACTACCAGGAAGCTCACAAAGCGGGTCAGCCCAGAGGCCGCAGACCTCGCGAATTGCATTCTGATAGACCGCTGGTGATGCGCAAGACGACAGAGAAATCCAAAAGGCCATCCTGCAGTAGCCATCCTCCGACGTGTCGCCGAGCCCGGGCAGACAGTGCTCCCGCACGAACTCAATACCCTCCGCATGCCCGAGCCTGAAAAACGTCGCCAGCACGGGATGTACAAGATCGCGCCACGGCTTAGCAACAAACTCAGTGCTCCGCTCGCAGAACTCAGCCAGCTGCTCGGCGGACAGCCCGGCTGTAGAGCGCAGTTTCAACTGGCCCAGTAGCATGTTGGGCACATCGTAATCAGCCAGGCAAGCCAGGGGTGACTCAGAATCACATCCGTAGAGGCGCTTGTACATGCGCGGATAGCTGCCATCGGGCAGACAGATACTCGGGAAAAGCCTAGCACGCCCATCGACGCAGTGGCGCAGAATGTTGAGGAGGGGCTCCCGCACCGCATCATCACCAAGATCAGCGTTTCCGATAATATTGTCGATCACAGCTACAAACGGGCTACTAGCAAAGCGTTCAAGCTGCTCCTCACGCTCTGCTGTATCGCACTTCCTAATCTTGCCCAGCTGCTTTTCGAGCGACGGCAGCAGCTGATCTGCCGCAGCCAGCACATCGCGTAGGCACTGCATGGGCCTGCGCTCCATCCACTCGTTCAGCGCAACATAGCTCGCCAGCGGATCATCAGATACGAGCGCATCTACAGCGGATGGATCAGGCAGAATGCTGCCCGCACCGGCGCTTAAGAAACGCTCGATGCATCCCCTGAGCAGCGCGCTGAGCGAAGATTCTTCGCCAGCGGGCAGCTTTTCGATCACTGCGGCGAAAGACGCGCGCATTTCATCGCTTAGCGCAAATGGCTTGGGGCTGTAATGGATCTCCATAAACTCTTCCTTGAAGAGAAGCTCGATGTGAAACAGGCATGGTGCGCCCGCGCTGTGACGCGAGCCGAATTCGAGCCTTAGCGATCCATAGAGTTTCTTATCGCGAACCTCAATCCCGGTGCACGCGACCGAACTGACCCGCATGAGGGAATGCTTATCGAGCAGAACGCGGATGCAGGCATCCAAAGCGCCATCAGAAGAAATACTATCCGGACTGTTCACCGCGCTCGTCAGTTGATCGCACAGCTGCTTCGTGTCATCAGCTGAGAACCCAAACAGCTTTGCAAGAACCATCATGTAGTTGCCCACGTCACTTTCTAACTCGCATCCGTCTTTATCAAAGCGTATCAAATCGGCCCCCTGCGGTGGCTCGTTGGTGGCTTCTTCCCTTAGGGTGCCCGTTACGCGATCCCAGGCACTATAGGTCTTCAAGTCGTCGATGAGCAACTCGGGAGGCTTGCATACCACCTCAATAAACTCTTTAGACAGACTGGCTCCCGTGCGCCCTATACGCTCGGCACTACAGCTGCCGGTGGTCGGGTCGTAGCACAAAAAACAGCATAGCTTGAGCAAATCAGGAAGCGAGTACCAATTAACGTAGATGGGCACATAGTCGCCCAGCCTTTCGACCGCACGCAGACCCACGCAATGGCCACGTTGTGGCGGAACGTGTTGCGAGAAGGTAGAACGCAAACTAGCGGCATTCCTACAGATCTCCGAGACCGCAGCGTACCCCGGCGCGTAGTTTCGCGCAAGCATCCTGTCCGTCGTAAAAAAGCGCTGCCACAGCGGCGCGTTGGTGTCGCCATCGCATAGCTTCGCAACGATTTCTCTGGCGGCTCTGAAAAGACCCACCGCATCTTCTTTGCTTCCGATGGACTCACTAATGTACGCCTGGATCAGGAAGCTCGGGGTGTCGGTGTAGTGAAGACCGCAGGCCTCCACCTTACTCACGTTCTTGCCGCCATAGTTGCTCAGGAAGCGAAGAACGGCCAAAACACCATCATCTTCCGCCGTGTCAAAGTCGAGCTCGAGCAGGACCTCCTTGGTGGCTGCAAGGAGGAAAGTAACCTTGTGCTGCTGTGCGCAACCACCGGACATACAAGGCTCAGCTGAAAAATCGACGTCGCCGCCGCCCGCGAGCACCAAGAGGACAGCATAAAGCTTTGAGCGCTCCTCAGGCGTGAGGCGATGGGGGAAAGGCCCCCGCGAGCCCCCATTAATGACCACCGCGCCATCTACGACTGTAAACATGGCTTCAAGCGCTGTGTAATACTCCCTCAGATACAGCATCGCGGCGGTATTGCTATCCAGCTCGCGAATGCCATCGTTCCGCGCATCCCCCGTACACGCCCATCTGAGTTCGCTTTTATCGTATGTGTATCTGTACTGCGTGCGCACCAGTGCAGAAAACTTGCGCTTTTTAGCGACCATATCGTTGTTGAGCATGGGATGCCCGCGCAGTATATTCAACGGTCCCTCGTGATTCACATAAACGCCACCAGAGTGCCGCCACCTCAACGCGCGCATAACAATGCCAATGTCTAATCGCGCATCTACACATAGCGCAGAACAGAAGATCATCGTCGACTGCAGCCGCATGGGATTAGCGACAAAAATTTTATATCAGGCGCTGATGCCGTAAATCACGCCCGACGATGGGACTCTGCTCCGGGCTCCCTGCCAACATGTATCTACGCTCTCATAGTCACAGCTAATAAGAAGTGAAATGATTGAGCGATATTCATGCTTTGCGATTCTGACTGACCAGTGCTGATTCTCTCAGCTACGCTCGCCGGCTTCACGCTGTTTCAAGCGCTATTTAATTGCCTTTCTCGCCGTACAGAACCACTTCGCTGTAGAAGTCGGGAGGCATGCTCTATAGTGTCTTTGTAGCCACGATCCCTCGGTTTCGCGCTCTAGTAAATCAAAAATCTCGAAGTTGCATGAGTAGAATCAGTGCTGCTAGCATCCACAATTGACTATAGCTTAATTTCGAGGCTCAGCGAAGCCAGATAGATCATTTTACCTCCTAGATTAAAATGAGAGTCTGCATATTCAACTAGCGCATGTGACTGCTAGAAATCCCCTAAGAAAGTATTCTGGCTTCCATATAAAGATATTATCTGGCGCAGCATTGTTTGGTAGTGCATACAGTAATTACGTATAGTCTTGCCCAACGCTCTACATCTTAAGCACCTTTTAACGCCACATCTTTCCCCGGGCTGCCGCTCTATTACTTTTGATCGGCCCCGCAAATAATAATAAATTGCCATCTGCAATAAATGCACTAAAATTCTGTAAAAAAATAAGATTCCGCCGCAATGCACTGCTCCAACAGTTCGTATCCCCCAGGCGCCCACTCATACCAGCCATCGGCTCGTGATATGAAAATACCCGTGAAACCGCGCTCGACCAGGGAGTGTACCAGCACACTTATGCTTAACCGCAATTGCAGCTACATCCAGCGAAAAATTTGCCCATAGTGAATGAAATACGTCCAATCAGGTACCACGCTGTCGCACTACTTGAAGAACTGCACGCTTTCAAGCAGCACAATTGTCGCAATGCTGCTCTGCATCTACGTCACAATGGTCACGAACGTCGCGCTCAACATCAGGCTTAAGCATCTAGCGTCATCGATTTGCAGCCAGATAGCTGGTGTGCACGCGCCGGACGATAATGCCCCCAGCGATCTAATGGCGCAGATGTGCGCGCTTGCAGCGCTCCACTACATGCTGTCCTCCCTGCAGGACTTCCTCAGAAACCGCATCGGCATACGCATTTTCCGCAGGTCGCTCTGCGATGCCGTGAAAGACGTTACCGTCACCGAGAACAGCGAGTTTCACAATACGGGAACCGGCAAGGTGCAGGATGCAATTACACGCTCGTCGAGCTCGGTGACCGACCTTACGATGCTCGCCTTTATCGAGATCCCCTCGGCCGTGCTCTACATTATCGGGTACGCGTACACGCTGGCGGCCCTCTTTTATCCGCACGTGGCTGCCTGCTTCTTCCTCGGCATTTTTTTCGCGATGGTCTCTGCGTTCTTCCTTACGCACTTCATCCGCCGCTCGGAGACGCGTGTTTACGCTGCGTATCGCAGCACGCTCCTCTACCTGACCGACATTCTCCTCAACTTCGATGTGATCCAGGCGTTCAATCGCGAGGGGCGCGAGGCAGCGAGCTACGACCGCTCCTTCGATGACTACGACACGATTGCCCGCTCCTACCACCGCAGCAAGCACACGTTCAGCTTCCTGCAGAAAATGCTGCTCCTGCTCCCGCACTTCGTGGTCGTTTATCTCCTCATCCGCGGCTACGACCTCGGGATGGACCGCAGCAAAGCGCTCTACTACAACAGCCTGTTTATATCATTCAAGGGCACCTTCATCACGCTGCGTAACTGCATCTTCGATGTCTACCAGAAGTCCATCGAGGCGCAGCCGCGGTTCGACACCAGGGTGAAGCAGGAGCGGGGCTGCATTCCGCTCCTGGGGTTCAGAAGCTCCATCGAGCTCAAGTCCGCCGATCTGTACGCCGGTGACGCGCTCGTGAACACCGATCTTTCCTTTTGTATCAACAAGGGCGATAAGGTCGCGATCACCGGCTTCAACGGCGCGGGCAAGTCCACGTTCCTCAAAACGCTCTGCCGCTTCCACGAGGGCCGTCACGGGATCTACATCGACGGGGTTGACATCCGCAAGTACACGGACGCGTCGGTGCGCAACCAGATCGCGTACGTGCCGCAGGACCACCACATCTTCAACAACACGGTCCTCTATAACCTGGCTTACGCGCAGACCAAGTACGACGAGCAGGAGATCTACCGCGTCTGCGAGCAGTACGGCTTCCACGGCTTCTTCAGGAATCTCCCCAACGGCTACCAGACGCAGGCTGGGGAGAAAGGGAAGTACCTCAGCGGCGGCCAGAAGCAGCGCATCAGCTTTATGCGGGCGATCATCAAGGGCGCGCCGATCATCGTGCTTGACGAGCCGTCCTCGAGCCTCGACAAGGCCGCGGAGGTGGAGCTCGTGGACACCATCTTCCGCTGCGCCAGGAACACCACCGTACTCATCATCATCCACAACCACGAGATACTGGGCCGCTTCGAGAAAATCCTGTACTTCAAGGAAAACGGGGTCCAGGTTTTCGACTCGTACGCCAGCTTTATGGAGTGTCATTAGGCATTTGTATCTAGCTACTCATGACTGTTATATTGGGTGGCAGCGATTCTCCCATCATCCGGATCGTATAGTGTGATGCCATAAATTGCTGTCGCGCGCAAACAGCGCCACGTATGGAGGTTTGAATATGGCCATAGCTCGGTCTAATAAAGTACTTTCTACTAGCTTAAGGTAGAATTTGCGTATGCACAAATGCAAGTTTAAACTGTTAACGCAGCGGTGGCAATAGCAGAGCATTGGTACGCTGAAAATATTGAGACTACGCTTTGCTTACACTATTGGCGATACTAGCGCCAACCACTAAATGTGTTGTAAGCGTTCTTGCATATGAATAATGATGGACGTTTTAGCTCTACCAATAGAAAGCAAAAGATAATCACAGCGCAATAAACGCACAAGGGCAATTTATTAGGCAGGCGGGTAAAACAGGCCGAACAGCACAGCGTACACCATCCCGTAGGTAAATAGCACAGCGACCATAGTCCTGAACAGCTTCGATCTGTAGTGCTTGTATGCCATCGCCGAGCATCCCCAGTACAGAAGCGGGTTGAAGCTGATGAAGCGGAACGCGATGTTGTGGTGGATGAAGAGTACGAGCGTGAAGAGCTGGAATACAAGGATGATGGCGAGCTTGGTAGTCGGCGTAGTGGACTCAACGCTGAATGGATCCATCGCAGTGGCAAAGAGCGACCGCCAGCTCAGCGCAGCGATGCGCGCCTGCTTGGTCATATTTACAAGGCGGTCGACGATACCGCATCCCGTGTCCAGCAGAACCGCTGCGTCGTTCTTTTTCGCTCCGCGTGACCGCGCATTGGCATCCGATGAGGCGGAACAGCAGTCCAAGCGGCCATGCTGCGAAGCGGCAGTGGCGCCTGCGGCACGCGCCCCGAGCCACCCGTGCGCACGCGCGAGCGAGAGAAAGTACCTTGTAGCAATCAGAATGCCGTACAGTATCCCGAACGAGCCAAAGATGATGTTCAGAAGGTTGCATCCGCGCCAAAACCGCAGGAAGCCCTGGTCCCAGTACAGGTCCTGGATGTACGAGTACGGCACGATGATGCGGAAGGACATCTTCAGGCGCATGAGCAGCAGCAGGTTGTAGAACTGGTAGAGCGCGAGCGGCAGCACCACGATCGGGAAGTAGAGCGTTTTGAAGAAGATGAGCAGCATGACTGTGTTTGAGCGCGACAGCGATGCGATCCCGAGGATGATCGCGGCCTTGAGCATGCGCCGCTTGAGGATGTGGTAGAACGCGATCAGGAAGAGCATGCAGAACAGCGGCTCGGAGTAGAAGCTCAGGTATATTATCGACGACGGCTGGAAGACGAAGAAGATGGTCGAGAGGCGTGCGAAGCGCCGCGTGTACAGGCACAGTGAGACCTTGTACATGAGCGCTGCCGACACCAGAAAGGCGATGTTAGACACGCAGACCGCGCTGGTGAAGTTGTCGCGCAGCGGGAAGACGCGCGCGAGGAACGGCATGAGCGGGAAGAACGGGATGGCGTGCTCGTATGTGTAGCCGTGGTCGGCGATGTGCAGAAAGTGAATGGCGTCCCAGGACAGCAGATGCCTGCAGACCGAGTCGGAGCGCAGCAAGCGCGAGCTCAGATCGTACGACCTGTAAAGCAGCGTGGGGATGTAGCTGGTAACGTAATACAGCACGCGCGAGAGCAGAGCAAGTGTGATCACAAAGGAGTAGTCCTGCGCCTGCGCGGAGAGCATGCTTGGGGCTGGCCAAATTTTTTATTGACATCACAAAATTAGGCCGAATTAGGGTAGTATTCAAATCTGGCTTGCCAAGGAAGCGTGGCACATTGCGTTACCTTAACGTATTGAAGTATGTGCATTTGTAAAGCATAAGCTATTAAATAAAGTATTTAGATTCGCTGCGTTTCATACTGCACACTCAGGCGCACGCTCAATACATTTTTATCGCTGCCCACGACCAGAGGCTCTGCGGCGCTGTGCATGTTAAGATCCACAAAAATTTACCCCAATGTTGCTCAGGCTGCTCTCCCTCCTCCTCGGTGCGGACTGCCAGGCTCTGCACAACGAAAGGCAGTTCGTGGAGAGGCTCTCGATGCTGCATCCGCACGTGGCCGAGAACGGCCGGAACCCGTTTTACTATCTGCGCGGCGACTACGTGGTCTACGTCCAGCCGAACGCGAACTACACGCAGCTCGGCTACGCCCTCAAGAACAGCGCCGGCTGCATCGTGTCGCGCGCGCCGCTCCAGACCAAGTCGTTTGCCCTCGAGGTCGATTTTGAGGTCTCGCCCGCAAGCAGGGGCCGGGGCTTCGGCTTCTGGCTCGCCGACGCGGTGGAGCAGGGCGAGTACTACGGGATCGACAAGAACTACAGCGGCGTCGGCGTGGTCATCGACATGCAGGGCCGGCCGTTCGTCAGATTCGTGGACAGCAAAAATAAAGCCAAGTCCGCGACGGTGTACCCCAACTTCGCCGCCGGGCGCTGCCGCCTCACGCTCGAGAACTGCGGCAAGCAGCTCACCATCAGCCTGAGCGTCGGGAACACCAAGTACACCATATACAACGGCGCGAGCAGGGTCGCCAAGACCAGCGTGTTCGGCATCACTGCGCACACGGGCGACTCGGCAGCGCCGCTCAAGTTCTACGGCATCATAGGCTACTCGATTGCGCGCATCCAGAACGCGTACGTCAAGGGCGAGACAACCAAGAACCACGGCGTCGTGCTGCTGGTCGGTGCCTGCTGCATTGCGGGCCTCATCTACTACGTCCGCCAGAAGAAAGTCAAAACACTAGACCTAAAAAATTAAATTATGTGCCAATCGCCGGCCTGCAGCTCTATTCTCTATGTTGGTTGCACAGTTGCGGCGGATGGATGTGTTGCTGCCTGCACCGGGTCGCTCCTCTGTTCCTATGCTCCTCCGCTTCCGTGCTTCTCGATTTCCATGCTGCCCAATTCTGCAAATGACTTCGTGATTAAATTTTTTCATTGCGGCCGCCAAAAGCGCAAAAATTGTCGTGCTCAAAATATTTGCGCAAAAAAATGCACGCCCATGGAGCACGCCACGAAAACGTGTCTCATCTACCTGCTGCTGGAGTTCCAGCCGATCAGCCACTTCTACGCGAACATTCTGATCGAGGAGAAGGGCTTCGAAAAGGAGACGGTCCAGCGCTCCGTCATACCGTACTACTTCTACTCGGCGATCGCCGCGCTCGTGGTGTGCATGCTGCTGGTCGCCGCGCTGGGGTACAGCGTCGCGCTCGCGATCGGCATCGGCTTCCAGATGCTGATGTTCTTCCTGCTCCACATTGTGCGGCCCACTAACTTGCGCTGCGCGCAGGCGATCTACTGCCTCGGCTGCTTCTTCAATCTGATGAAGATCGCGATGCGCGTGATGCTCGTGGACCCGAAGAGCCCCGTCATCGAGCAGCTCGCGCGGCTGAAGCTGCTCCGCTACCTCGTGTACACGTTCTCGGCGTGGCTCGGCCAGGGGCTGTACAACATCACCGGCCACTACCGCATCAACTACTACATCTCGGTGCTCTCCTGTCTGGCCGCGCTCCTTTTGGCGCTCTCCGACGCGGGCAGCACGGCGCTGCGGATCCGCTCGGTGGGGGAGCTGCGCGCGGGGCTCGCGTGGGCGCAGCTCGCAAGCGTCTTCGACGAGTTCGCCAAGAACTTCACCGGGCTCTTCTGCGGTATTTCGGCGAGCATCGTGATGATCTACCTCGCCATTTTCAGCAGCTCCTTCTTCCACGTGGACCCGCAGGCCGCGAGCACCGAGTGGGACCGCCTGCTGTACGTCCTGCTCGACGTGCCCGTGAACGCGCTGGCGCTGCTGATTGTGAAGGCGTTCACGTTCTTCTCGCCGCGCTTCGCGCCCAGCAAATCCGAGCACAGGACCAGGGTGAAGAGCGGGTACATCGACGGGCTCGTCAAGATCCTCTCGAGCCTTCTCGGCGTCTTTTTTATCCGCTCCATCAAGAAGCTGCTCGGCGCGTACTTCTTGCTCACGCTGCACTCCATCTTCCTGGCGCTCTTCGTCGCGATCGTCTTCGCGCCGAACGTCTCGCTGCGGCGCATCGCGTACCTCGTCGCCTTTCCGATCATCGTGTCGCTCGAGATCGCCGGAAAGTCCCACATATACAAGACCGCGCAGCCTAGCGCCATCTCCTTCGCGTCGATATTCATAGAGAACCTCATCCACACGCTGATCCACGCGACCAGCAGCTACCGCAAGCGGAGCACGGCCTGCTCGTCGGCGCTGTATCTGGCCATCACGATGTTCGCGGAGCTCAATCTGCTGTCCCAGTTGCCAGCGGCGATTGGCAAATAGACGCGGCCCTCTCCGGTGGCGCGCTGTATAATAAATGCTGTATACACTGCCTTCGTGTAGTTACACTGCGTTTGTGTAGCCACCAATTTCATATATTTATGTATTCATATACAGGATTTATTTTTAGGAGGCAGCTGCTGCCACCGGTGCCGGGGCTTTCTCGTCCACTGCCGGCGCGCTCGCAGCCGTCAGCTTGTCCTCCTCGGCCTGGCGGTTGAAGAGCACGCGGTCGCGCACGCCGTACTTGTAGAAGTACAGCGCGATTGTCGCGAAGCTGACGAAGCCGTTGATCAGGAAGAGCTGGCGGAAGACGCGCTCCTGGGCATCGCCCTTGACGCCGTCGAACATCATGCCGAAGATGTAGCCGCCCATCAGCGAGCCGAGCGCGTTGAACGTGCCCTGGTAGATCATCTGGGACGTGGCCTTGAGGTGCGGCGGCGCGAGGCACGTGGCGATCTGCACGGAGGAGATGTGCGCCAGCCCGAAGTAGATGCCCTTGATGAACTCCACGACGCAGCAGATTGCGTATGCGTGCGGGTTGTTCGTGCCGATGCTGTAGTACGCGAAGAAGCGGAACAGCGAGCAGACCTGCGCGATGAGCAGCGGCCAGAAGTAGCCGAGCCGCGTGAGGATCGGCTCCGCGGCGAACATCACGAGCACCTCAAAGAAGGTGCCGAAGAAGGTCAGCGCGGTGATCGGGTTGTTGTTGAGCAGCCCCACCGTCGACTTGAACCACATGGGCCAGTTGTCGGGCATACTGTACGGCTTCAGCTCCAGAACCTCCTCGTGGAACGACGTAAGGAACATAGACATCGCCGAGCGCGTGATTGCGTTGGAGAAGATAATGAGAATGAAGAAGAGGAACTCCTTGTTCTTCAGCAGTGACAAATACTCCTGCGTCATCGACACACTCTGCGCGCCTTCTGTGGACTGGTTTTCGCCACTCTTCGCCTGCTCGGCCTCGGCCTCCTCCGCGGCCTCGCCCGGGACTTCGCGCGACTTCTCAGATGTCAGCACAAGAAGCGCAAACAGCGCGAGCCCCGTCGTAATGAAGCTGTAGTACAACAGATTGTCGAAGTTGTAGTTCACCTTGCCTTTGGAGTCGGTAGATGCACCGATCTTCAGGCACCACTCCGAGCTGAGGGTCGCCGCGGTGTACGCGACGGTCCCCCACATCCGCTGCTTGCCGTACACCTTCGGGCCCGCAGACATCTTGCCCAGGTAGTCCAGCACGATCTTATCGAGCAGCGGCTGCTTCGGGTTGTTGAAGATCAGATACAGGAAAAGCACGCCCCAGAAGGCCGCGGCCCCGAGCCCCATGAGGCCGTTGACGTAGAAGAGCGCGAACAGGCCAGCGGTCACGGCGGTGAGGAAGAGCAGCACGCCCTTGGGCCGGCCGGTCTTGTCAGACACGCCGCCGATCATTATGTTGGTGAAGAAGGTAGAGAACATGATGATTCCGGACATCTTCCCGTACAGGCTGGTGCTCACGCCGAACTTCATACGCGCGAAACGCGGCCGGAACTGGTGCAGGGTGTAGTACTGCAGATTCACGGCGAAATAGAGTATTTTAGGCATCAGCAGATAGCGTTCCTCAAGCTTTTGCAACATGCCCATTAGGGCTATTTACAAACATTTGTTTAGGCGTCCTGTAAACATTATTGATTAAATTCTGTGACTCATCATTTTCTAGAACGCTCTGCCTTTCAAAAATTTACTTCGCTTACAGCGCAGCTTGTGTGAATTAGAGGCTGGGCAGTGGGTGCGGCTGCTGTATTTGCACGCCATCGGCGGAATATTGCTGCCTGGTGCGGGCGCTAGTAGCGCCACTTCGCGATATGACTGATTCGTGCGTGCCTATATCTGTATGCTATGCTATGCTTGCTGTAAGGTGTGTGTTTAAGCGTGAGGTCAGGATTCACCGTACGCGCAACGGACTAGAACTGAAATTTTCGGCCGACGAGGAAGGTCTTCTCAGGGCCGTTTCTAACACTGCTGGCTACTAAATGCGCGCTTCTCTACTAGGGTAAAGCAATGCTTCGACCCCTACGGACAACCCATAAAATCCTATCCTTTCAAACCATAGCCCAAATCCTGCATTTTGTGCATAGTTTGGTCCTGCGCACAGTTTATAGCATACCTCTGCGCGGATTTCTGTCTGCGATGCAAGCTCGCGCACGTCTGTGATGTACTCTTATGAAGCTGGCTGTGATAATGGTGTGCGTGGTGAATCAGAAATCTTGCGATATTTCCGTGCAAGCTGCATAGCGTGGCGTTGATGCAGGCCCCGAGCTGGTGCCACGTCTATCTGAGTATAACCAGCAGCTCTCTTCTATAATACGATGCACATTCAAGTTGCTTATGGCCAAGGAGCTACTTGAGAATTTTTGCTACGATTATTGGTCGTTTTCAGGTAAATTTTTAAGGCCCATATTCTGATTAAAACCCTCATGCTGGCTGGAGTCCTGTCGCTGCTGATATCAATGGATTGCGGGGGTGTGCGCGGCACAGCTACCGCTGGCGCACCCAAACTCACAAACATAGATTATGCCAAGTTCGGTAAATTGGGAACTGCGCGCTACAATTTTCTCGAAAACCAGGTTCTAGACTCGCTCTACAGGTGCTGCTCAAGGTACGACTGCCCCGAGATTAAGCGTGCTATGCTCGACGTGAGACTGCTGAAAACCAGCTTTGAAGACAAAGTGCGCTACGTGTTGCTCACTATGTTGAGCAAAGCCGACCAGTATGGGCTTACTGAGCAGCTGTATGCAAAATTCAGCTATGCGGGCCGCCTATTGCTGCGCAAGCTGTTCAGCAGCTCCTCTATTAAGAGTTTCACTAGAAATCTCGAATCAGACGGTGACAGCGGACCACGCTACGAGTTCCGCCGTGTAGCGCTGCGTTGTCGTCATGCAGCAAAGCGAATCTATAACTCTCTGGAAGAAAAGGTGGCGGGCGAGAGCAAGAAGACACTGCCGCAGCTCGCAGAGGACTGCAGCGGGCAAGACCTTGCGATTTACACATTTAGGGCAATGAATACCCTAAACATGACACTAAGCTCGGCGTTCACAGAGCTAGTAGACTCATGGGCTAGTGACAATACCAAGCGTGATAAGCTGTTGCCTGTCATCATTGAGTTTGTACGGATTTTGATGAAGCTAAATGCGCAATGCGTTGGTGCACAAGTAAACTTACAAGAGACTATTGTCAGGCACGTGTATACATCCTGCGGGACCAAGTGCGAGTGCTTTGAGCTCCTCAATGGATTCCCTTCGCAGAAAGCCCTCTCCCCAACAATTCAGAAGTACATAAGCGGAGAGCTGAACGGGGATCCAAGCCCGAATTTTGTGCGCAAATACCTGGCTTATCTGCAGAAATACTCTACAAATTACATGCAGGGGGCTTACAACTTTTTTCGGCCCTTTCTGCCGCCGCCGGCCGATTTTCACACTTCTGGCAGCAAATGGAGAAGCGATCCGGAGCGGTTCAACTTGATTGCGCTGCGCTGGCTGCGGGAGATGTTTAACGGCTTGTGCGACAGTCCTCCGAAAAACTGTGATGTGGTTGAGATTATGCGCGGTTACATGGATATACTAGACTATGAGGTATTCGTTCGCATATTACTTCCGTTATCGTGGGAAAAGTGCAAGAAACTTGCGGCCTTCATGCTCGAACGCCAGAACGCGGAGGCTGCAAAGAAATACCAGCAGGGTTTCGATCGGACGTATCAGCATATGGATCTGGATAGTAAACACAAAAAGGTATTGTGCGTGCTTGCTAGTATATTCAAGCGCTTAGCGGCGTATCGATCCACGCTTAATGAAAGGAGTTAAAGGCTGACCACATCATCCTTAAATAAAGTGTTGACTAGCATGGTTTCGCGCTATGCTCTTCTAGCTATTTGGCTGGGCTGGCCTTGGCCGTGAGCTTTAGGACATGCGGGCGGGCTACATTTAATTGGAAGCCCGTTCGAGCGCTCGGTAGATTCGAAAAAGAGAACGCGTTAAAAGCATCAGAATAGAGTCGCTACAAGTGCACAGTACTGCGTAGCACATCAAGCGACTCTTGCGGATACCGCATCGAAGCTAAGGCGGAGAGCAAGTAGGCTCAAAACAGGCACTAAACTAACTTTCTCTCGTACAAAAATCATACGAACAGCATATTAACGTACCAAAAAACTACTTTAATGGAGGCCCGAGGCTCCTGCGTGTATAGCTCAAGAATGGGGCCCTTGGGAGCTTAAAGCTGCACATTCGACATGTCGTCGAGCAGCTGCTTGTTTGGATTGTGCACGGCGACCTTCGCGAGCAACTCTTTGCTCTTCGACACGTCCTCCACAAAGTACTTATACTCCGAGTCGAGCATGTACTGCGGATGCAGCGTCCACTCGCTCTGGTCCTCGTTGAAAACGCGCACGAGCAGCACCTCGGTCTGCATCTCGATCTCGGCGTTGAGATTGGCGTTCGCAAGGTTGTAGCCGAGCACGACGTCGTTGTCCTTGAGGCGCAGCCGCGTTATCACCTCCGTGAAGGCCACGTTGTCCTCCGTGATCGTGGCTTCGCACTCGCCGTCCGGCAGCGGCCGCGCGTACACGACGGTGTAGCGTTTGAACTGGTCGGAGCGCATGAGAATCTGGTACTGCGCCCTGTTCCCGAAGTACTGCTTGCCGTAGAGCTTCGCGCTCTTGCCCGTCGCCGGGTCGTAGCACACCACGGAGTTGCCCACCTTGGTGACCAGCGCGTAGCGGCCCACGCCGAGGCTCCGGTCGGAGACCGCCACGAGGTCGTCGATGCAGAACGGCAGCAGCTCCACGGCGAACGTGAACTTCTTGTTCGCCGTGTTGTTCCGCACGTCCTCGCTGATCAGCGTGTGCGAGTGCGTCGTGCGCGTCCCGAAGAAGTTCGAGAGGAAATCGACGAGCTCGAGCGCGTCCGCGCGGTTCAGGAAGTAGAAGTCGATGCCGTCGCTCCGCTCCTTGATGTTGGAGGTCTTGAGGTGCGCGCGGTGGCACAGGATGAGCTGTTCGATGTAGAGGAACGTGCGGCGGTGCAGCGGCTTCTGGCGCACCTGCACGAGCGCGCGCCAGTACTGCTTCGCCTCCGCGCGCATGCACTCCGAGCACTGCTTGTTGCGGATGCTGTACTCGAGCCGGCACGGCTGCTCGATCCCGTCCTCGAGGATCAGAATTTCGATGTTGATCTTCTTGGAGTGGCGCTCGGTGTAGATGAAGCTCGAGTCGATGATGTTCAGCTTCTTCAGCGTTTTGTTGCGGTTGAGCAGGAATATGAGCAGGTCCTTGGAGCCCCACTCGAACGCCTTCCACGTCCGCGGCGGCGTGTGGTAGCGCTCGCAGCCCTTGCACGTCTCGACGATGACGGACTTCATCACGCTCGCCGTCAGATCGATGCTGTTGTTCAAGCAGCGCTCGCACTTGTTGTGCAGACACGGCTCGATCTCGATACCACAGCTGCAGCACAGAATCATTGGGCACTGGTAATTTTTTCGTTTTGTAAAAATTTGCGATCAGACGCGGGGGTCACGAAGCAGCGCGCAGTGCAGGCGCTGCTGCAGCCATAGGCATTTACAAGCGGCACTTTAGCAACGGCCAGTTATATGGGCAGGGCGGCGTACACCGCCGCCCGCCCCTTCACCAAATACTGTTCTCCAATTAAAGTGAAACTATGTGGATTTATTTATGACGCCGGGAACAGAATGCGCTTCTTCAGCCGTTTGCTCCGGATGGACGCCGCGCAGGTGTTCACGTTGTCCGAGGTGGCCTCCAGGCTGTTCTTCAGCGGCGCGAACTCGTCCTCGCGCGGCACGACCATCACCAGGTTGCGGCTCGAGAACTCGAACGCGTCGAACAGGAACTTCTCGCGCTTGATGCCGTTCGGCTCGTTCGGCGACACGATCCGGTTGCTCGCGTCGGTGTACGGGATCTTCTTGTGCGCCTCGTGCAGCGGGAGCTCCTTCTCGCCCGCCAGCTTCACGAACGCAGCGCTGAACAGGTGGTTGCAGATGTTCCCGTAGAGGTGCTTGTCGCCGCTCTGCGCCTCGCTGTACTCTCTGATCCGGATGCGGCTGCCGTCCTGGAAGAAGGCGCCGACCTTCTCGTTCTCCTCGGCGAGGATCGCCTTGCTGAGGATGTCGAGCTTGTTCGTGTAGAACGCACCGACATACACCTCGTCGAGGATGTGCGCGAGCACGTTGTCCACCGAAATTACGTTGAGCGCATCGACGTGCTCGAGATTCTTCGCCTTCTTGATGGCGTTGTAGAAGTCGCCGTTGCCCATCGGGTTGCGGATCGTCTTGCAGCCGAGCTTCATCGTGGACCGGTCCGCCATGCTGAGCGCCTCGATGCTGTCCTGCTTGAAAATCTCGACGCCCTCGAGGAACGAGTAGCTCTTGCCCGCGAAGTACTCCTCCACGGCCTCGTTCGTCGAGTCGCTCGTCATGACGAACAGATACAGCCGCGTCTTGTACTGCACGTGCAGCTCCTCGAGCCGCGAGATGTGCCACTCGAACAGCGAGCGGCCCTCCATCTCGTGCATGCCCTTGGGATACGAAAGCCCGAGCCGCGAGCCCTCGCCGCCGCTCAGAATAACGACGCCCAGCGCCTTGCCGCTGCTCAGCACCTCCTGGCCCTTTTTGTAGAGCTCAGCGCCGCTCGCATTCAGCAGTCCCTCGCTGTCGTACGGTATTATGACGTCTTCATCTCTCAGAGGATGCATGGGTGACGTGTATGCCATCTTTTTATATTTACTACCCCAACAGAAAACAAATTATCTCGTCGCTCATTGGACCGTTGGTTAATGTTTATCTTGATTGGCGCATTTTTTGCCTCCTGCATCCGCCGGCCAATAGGCTCGCTGCGAGAATGGCAAATGGCCCCTTTATTTACGAGCGCGAGCATCCTTTAACTTTCCCGCTGCGTTTAATAATGCGTGTCTATTGGTCGCTCTGCTCCTATTATTCTTTGCTTGGCGGCGGTTATGAGTAACTTACGATGGTGCTCGATGCTACCAAAGACGCAGTATAGCAGCGGTGTGTCCCTCGCACCAATGAATAAACTGCATTGCGTGTGACAATCATGTTTTCGGCCTTTCTTTTGGAAGAGTTCGCAGCACCCGGCTCATTGCTCAAAGCGCGCTTTGGAGCTGCGCTCTTGGGCATTACTGTATTCAACGAGCAGTTGAAATCCGCGTGTTACGGTAATCGCTAGACCAATCTTTACTGATATAGTACGCCCCACTCGGATAGAGCATCACATCTTAAAATGAGCCGTCAACGGCCAAGTCAGAGTCCATCTCATCGCAGTACGGAAGAGCCATTTAATTTTGATAGAACTGCATCGATACGTACGTGAAGTCGGCGGCAAGGAGGTCGCTGAGCACGGCCCGCTTCATCGCCTCGTCCATGGGATCCGCGACGTTCTCGAGATCCCAGACTATCAGATAGCTGGACAGCACGCCGAGCAGCGTGTCCCGCTCGACGCCGTTGGACGCCTTCGCCGCATCCATCGCCGCCACGAGGCTGATTATGCTGATGAACGCGTCGCGGTTGTTCATGACAAAGGGGAGCCGCGCGGCGACCCACTCCCGCTCCTCCTCCGAACGCCACGCGTCGGACATGCGCTGGTACAGCATGTTGTCGAAGAACAGCGCCTGGTCCTTGAGCACCTGCAGCGTCGCGATCGCCAGGCTATAAATATCGAGGTCCGCGTCGTCGTAGTCGATCTCCTCGCCGTCCAGCGTCTTCTTGTAGTAGTCATCCACCTTCCCGAACACGCCCGGGCTCACAAACAAATCGTGTGTCCCTGCGCTGCGCTCGAGCATGTCCAGATTGCTATATACAGTCGCGGATACGACTCCGGCGCTCTCCTCGATCCGGAACTGCTCGCATATCCAGTTGCAGAAGCTGAAGCAGCAGTGCTCGGCCTCCTGCATGTCATTCAGAATCTCGCCGCGCAGCCGGTTCTTGAGCACGTCCTTCTCGATCGAGCTCAGCGATTCGTAGCTCACCATGTCGGTGTGGCGCGAGAACGAGCTCACGGAGCTGCTGTCTTCCTTGTCGGCGTCGTCTGCGTCGGCATTCCGTATGCCGCTCGGGGTCTCGGCATGCGCCGCGGCTTCTGTCTGCTCGTGCGCGCCGCCCTTCTTCACCTTGTGATCTGCGTCTTCTGGATCGTTTCCCATCTTCTGTTTGGGTACCCCGGCGTGTGCCGATATTAATAAGTTCCAGCGCAAGTAATAGCACCACTGCCCTGGCTAGACCGCTCATGCCCGTAACAGCGACCCGTTCAATACATTGGCCGCGAAGGAACGCGTTGAACCCGCTCGCGTGCTATCACAGTACGACCAAGCACGCAGATGCAGCAAAAAATGCGACAGAGTTTATTTACGGTGCGCCGGTCTACTGGGGGCTGCTGCTTGCGCGGCTGTTCAGCGCCTGCGGCCTGCGTCAGAGTGCACTACTTGTCGCCCGCGTCAAACTGGTTGTAGCTCGCAGAGACGGCGTCCTGCACGACCTTACAGATGGGGAAATCGAAGGGGAAGATGTAGAGGCACTCGTGCTTGGCGGAGACGAACGAGCCGGCGTACTTGAAATCGCACACGCCGCAGAACATCTCCACAACCTGCTTGTTCATCAGCTTCAGCAGCCCGGCGCCGTGCATGCGCTCCACCAGACCGCGCACGGTGGGCGTGTAGTGGCCAGGCTTGAAGCAGAGGATGTACAGCAGAGACTGGTACGACACGATGCTGCTCACGCACGTGCTGAGCGGCACGCGCGCCAGGTACTTCATGTATGCGTTGAAGCAGCGGTCGTTGACGTCGTCGGGCATCGCCCAGCGCACGTACAGCGAGCAGAAGAACGGCACGTACGTGGGCGCGTCCCGCGCCATCCGGCCGACCAGCATCCCGAAGAACTTCAGCCGGTCCAGGCCGTCCATCCTGAGCAGCACGAACTGGATGTTCCGCGTCTGGTTCTTGAACACCGGCTCGATTATCTCGACGACGTCCTGCAACGCACAGGTGCCGAGCGCGTCCGCGGCGCGCAAAAAGTTTGTAGAAAAAAGATCGATCCGGTCTTTCAGCAGCTGCAACGAATCGGGGAGTGGCGAGTCGCATGCAGCAAACAGCGTATCCCAGTCTTCGTCGTCATCCAGTTCATCGTACGCTGCCGATATTTCCGTGTCGAGCGTCACAAGCGCCGAAAATATCTTCCTGAGCAAGGGTTTTTTTAATAAGGGATCGTCGACGTACTTCAGATAGTCGAGAGCCTTGGCGCTGTCGAGTGTGTGCGCGCCGAGCGAGTCCAGAATCTCCATCCGCTGCTTGTAACTCACCATAGCGCAGCGGGATGTTAAAAATTTTCATATTTTACCACTGAACAGCAGCTGCCAGTAGATGCACTGGAGGAGCACCGTGTACTCGAACAGGCGTGCGAGGACGATCATAGCTTATCCCTTGCTATGTTGCACTTATCCAGTTGCACTGCAGAGGCGATGTTAGAAATGCAGGCTTAACCGAGTTCTTTATTCATTGGCTGCCAATTCATCGACAATGCCCAGGTCGCGATTATCACCCGGACCAGCCCATTATTTTTGCTTGGGCTGCCGTAGCCATGCTAGGCGCGCGCCGGGCTTTGCGTCCAAATTTTGTCGACAAGTTACTGATCCGATCATATGCCGGTGCCCGTTAACAGCACACTAATACGCAGGATAGCCGTGCGCGTACACTTTGCGGAGTGCCCGGCGCGCGCGTTTTCACTGGTCAGTGTTACCCGCGCCGCCAAAGAAGTTTTTGCACGCGAGCCCATCCGATGAATGCAGAGACGCACTTCCTGTCCTCTGAGAAGCTGTCCGGCGTCACCAAGCGGAAGATAGACCCCGAGGTGGCCAGATCGGTGCAGCTCTTCACAGAGAAAATCGTCGCTGACATCGTGAACCGCTCCTCCGTCGTCGCCCGCTTTCTGGGCACGAACATGATCACCGGCTCGGAGGTGGCGCTGGTGATCGAGCGCGACTACGACTACACATTCAAGGGACACATATACTTCGACGGGAAGCACCCCGCCAACCCCGAGCACATCTCGTACATGGCCGAGCTCAGCAGACTCAGATAAATAAACAGAAATTGATGACGTGTCTGATTTTTGTGCTTGCGCACCCGTGCCGCAGATTTTGCTGCAACACAAGTTTTTATGACAGCACTGCGGCACGATTTGTGAATCGCGTGCACTGTAGGAGTAATGCGCGGGCAGAAGAACGGGGTTCGTCTCGGCACTGCGAACAATGAAAAGTGAAAGTCTAGTAAAACTACGTGCAGTTGTTGGCAGGGCAGATGACGATATAAAGAGCTTAGTTAGGTAGCAAATATTAAACCAACCGCAGTATTTATTCGATATCGGCTGCGTGCGACCGAATTGTTCGTACAGAAGCTACCAGACGCCGCGCTTAAATAGGGCCCATAGAGTGTGTAATACGCAATCCGCGTAGAAATGCGTTACAGATTCTTGAACTTGCTTTTGTGGATGCACGGCACGGACCCGAGGAACAGATAGTCGAAGCCGTCGTGGCTGAACGTGTAGTCCCACTGCTTGCGCGGATAGCACCTGGTGCGGTTGTCGCTGAAAACAACAACTATGGAGTTCTTGCGGTCCTCCGCGATTATCCCCGTCTTCCCGTCAACGGTGATCTCGGCACCCGTCATCTCTGCCTTCACGATTATCGGCAGGAATTCCTCGGGCGACAGGCTGCCCTTAAGATTGGATATGTACCGCCGGTGCAGCTCGACCAGAGGCGCCATCTTATCGTGTGTGTACTTTGTTTTATCCACTCTGGCTATTTTTCCTCTTGTCGGCTGCGCAGCCGCCTTAAGCGGTCTGTTGGTGAAGTCGACGGCCACGCCCTGGTCACGGACCGTCAGCGGACTCATCTTGGCATCGAAGTGCGCCTCTGCATCGAAGTGCTCGTACTTGGAGCTGTCCGCTTTTTTGCCCCGCATCGCAGCGCTCATTTTGCCTCTCGTTTTCGCCAAAAATTTGCAAGTCCGTATGTGCGAGGAACCACGAGCGCGAACCGTCGGCCTAGCAGCTACGGCACACGTAAAGTGCTACAACTGTCGCGTTTAATTGGCACTGAGCTGGCCTGCACTACTACTAGCCAACACCACAGATACATACACAAGAAAGCACGTGCACAGTACGAAATTTAATTAACCAAGGGAAGCAACGCAGGCCAAGCCGAGCCGCTCGCAAACCCAGAAGTGCCAAGGGGTGCTGAGAAGCGCCAGGACTGCTGTCAAACTCCCAGCGACAAATAACACCCCACTGTGCGGGCCCAGAGGACCGTTTCTGCCGCCCCATGCTGCAGCCGCTTCTGTATAAGGAAGCCCCACCCGCCTATCGCCACGGCGCACAGGCCCCCGGCGAGACCCGCCTAGCCGAAGCAAGACGAGCCCGCCGAATCGCCCCAGCGACCAGCCGCGCGGCCCCTCCCCTGTCGCAAGGAGAGACTGTCCGTGACGGGTCGCGCCCAAATGCGTGCTTTTATGTCTTAGAATTCTGATCACGCCAATCATCTCACTTTTATTGCAATATAGGCCGGGAGCTGCGTTTTCG
Organism: Pancytospora philotis; assembly: GCA_023647555.1. NCBI lineage: Eukaryota > Fungi > Microsporidia > Pancytospora > Pancytospora philotis. Next base: position 37,799 of record JALRLY010000270.1, read on the forward strand.
TCGGAGACTTATGCACGGCAGGGTAGCCACTCGGCTCAGCATGCGTTATCCTTGATGAATGTCCTTGCTGGTTTTATTATGCAACTTGTAAGGTGGCCCAATGAAATGGTCCATGGAACTTGCGCTGGTGTTACGCGGTGCTATTTTTTATCCGCGTCTGGCTACACGGCGCAGCACCTGCCCCGCTACGCTTGCCAGCAGAGGGTATAGCTGGGGAAAGTACTGGCCATTTCGGCATATCTCCCAATACTCGCCTGTAACTGCATGCGTTTGGAAATTCGGCGCGCCTCCCGGGCCCGCGCACCGTGCTATAAAGCCCCGGGCTTCCCTGCCTTACCCATGGAGGAGGAGAAGAACAGCATCAAGGAGCTGGTTGCGCGGATGCGGACGGTGAGCGCGAGCAACTCGCTCGAGAAGCTGGTGAGCCAGTACAAGCAGCGGACGCGTAAGCTGCAGGGCGTGATCGAGGAGCTCGAGTACAACGTCGCGCTCGTCACCCGCAAGAACAACCAGATCGCGACCGAGATCGAGCAGGAGATAATGCAGCAGGGCAAGGTCGTCGGGCAGTTCAGCAAGAACAACAGCGAGCGGCTGCGCATGTCGAAGCAGTACGTCAACCTCGAGCAGGTGAATGCCAACCTGGAATACGAGATCGCCGACACCAAAAAGAGCACCGAGGAGCTGGAGAACGCAATCAGAGACTACAGCGGCCCGGCGCAGGAGGTGCTGTACTACGAGCTCATGCGCGGGTTCGGCGTAGACTTTGTAAGCAGAGACGGCGGCGATGCCTGCAAGGTCACCAACACGAAGAGAAACGATGTGTACTTTATTGAGACGCGGGACAGGCCGGCCGAGGAGGTGTGCGAGGCGGTCTGGGCCGCCATGGCTGATAAATAGCTCCGCCCCTGCTGTCCCTGATGCGCGGCCTGCTCAGAAATCGCAATTAAATAAGGCTTATCCAGCAGCGCGCTCGTGTTTTCTTTTTGCTGCTACGTGGGGGCTTTCCGCCAACCGCTGCAGCGCCTCTTACTTTTTCGTGTGCGGGTTAAGCGTGTGACATTCGAAAATTAGCCTGTCTGTGCAGCAACCCGCTGGATCATCTTCAGCGGATAACCAGAAATACAGCCTGCTGGTTTTGGTCTGCTCGCTTTCGTTCGCACGCTCCCCCTTTTTATCGCTGATCAAAAGGAGTTTCTTGCTCGTCGCAGCACGCGCATTGTGTGAGCCATGGCGCACACTCCATCGTACTTATAGAACTTGCACAGCTCGCATTCGCATTTGCAACGCCCCGGTAGCACCGGAGGGCATCGCGCAGTTGATCTGCCCTTCCGCGAGCCATTGGTTAATTCGCCAAACATTTTTCATCCCCATGCAGGGGGAATTCGGCGAGGAGGCGCAGCCGCCGACGATGATGGTCGACAGGATCGTGCACCTGTACAAAAACAGGGCACCGGCCAGCGAGCTACTGAGTGTCAGCTTCGGATCGGTGCCGACGAGCATCGATGCGTGCGCGGGCAAAATAAAGAGCGCGGGCCCCAGATTCATGTTCTACTACATGGTGCTGCTCGCCGCTATCAACGTGTTCTTTCTGTTCGCCTGCCGCCTGTTCATTATCCCAATTGCCATTACGCTCACCGCGGCTGCGCTGGGCTCTGGCCAGATGCGTCTCGGCTCAGACATCGAGGTGACGCCCACGACTGCCGCCATAGGCTGCGCAGCCGCGCATCTGATATTCTGCCTGCTCTTCCGCTCCATGATCCACTGCTACATTTCAGTGATTGTGCTTAACATTCTCGGGCTGTTCTTGCTTGTGACGCACTGCGTCCTCACTGTCCCCAAGGACGACGAGGACGAGAATGTCTAGTATGGTGAGAGGCCGCTCAGTATCGAGGCTTATGAATAAATATTAGACCAGCTTTTTTGCCACATACATAGGTGGTTGATATTATTGAGGGCTGGTTGGTATTATTGGCGCTCGATGTTTTATTTACTGTCTGTCCGCCTGTGTTCATATTACGGATCACAGAGCGATGGTTTGGACTACCGCAACACTGGTCGCAATGGCCATTCTATTCAAGATTGAATAAGCAAACGGGCACATGCAAGTTCCCTTAGGCTTTGCAGCGACACAGAGCAGCTCAGTCACAAACCAATAAACCAATATCTGGGTGGATAATAGACACTAAATATTTATTAGCTTTTAGCTCTTCTGTACCTTGAAATGCAGCTTGAAGATGTAGTCGAGCTGGTCTGGGCATCCGTTGATCGCGTCCTCAACCATGTAGCCCATGAACTCGGCCTCGCCGGGGTCGCCTGCCCGCGCCACGCTGATGCCCATGGGGCGGCCGTGGTGCACAAAGATCTCATCGAGCGCCGCATGCAGAAGCTCGGATTCTTCGTTGTGGGCAGCGCGCAGCTGCAGCGCGCACGGCCTGCCCGCCCGCTTCTGGTGGCTGCCGCGGCCCGTATCCTCCGGGTCGTCCTCGAAGAGCGCCTCGACCAGGCTCTGCTCGACGCCGCCGGCGATGTAGATGATAATTGACAGGCCGTTGCACAATATGTAGATATCGTCCGCCTGCACGCTCGTGATGGTCAGCGGCCTGCCCCGCGTCTCCTTGAGCGTGGAGTAGTCGGAGAGAGCAATGAGGGACGGGTAGAAGAAGCGCAGACACTGCTCCACACCGAAGCTGATAAGCTTTGGCTTGCAGAGCTGGCTCCTGGTGGCGAGGAGGCCGTTCTTCCCGATGGCCTGTATCAGCGCGGGGAGCGTTTTGAGCGTCTCGGGGAGCACGAACTGCGTGGGCAGATTGGAGGTGGAGCACTTGCTGCGGTAGAAGCTGAGGGCCTTGGCGAGCGCCTGCTCCGGGCAGCTGTTCTCTGTAACGAACAGCTTGACCAAAACAGCGAAGACCGTGTCGGGCGCGATCGCAGCGTAGAACTGGCTGGGCGGGCCGGTCGTGAAGGAGTGGTTGAAGACTCGAAGCTTGGAGGACCCGTCGTAGTCGGTGAAGCGCACCTGCAGCTGGCAGTACTTGATGCTCTTGGACATCCCGTTGAGCGAAAGCTGGAACGTGGCCGTGCTGTCGGAGGCCATGGCGCTGAGGTGCGTGTGCGCCAGGTTATCCTCGAGGATCGGCGCGATTACGCCCACCTTCACAAGGTTGTCCGAGAGCTTGAGCACAAGATTGACGTTGTAGACGGTGCGCCGCGTGCAGACGTGGCGCAGATCGCTCGCCAGCTGCTTGAAGCGCGTCGGCTGGCAAAAATACGCGGAGCCCGACGTGTAGAAAGAAAGCGTGAAGATGCTGTTGCCCTGCGACGTGGGCAGATCGGTGAAGACATCAACGGTCGTATTCGGTGCCTCGCGCAGGAAGCTCTCGTAGTCCAGCGTGGCGTGCACAGAGGCGGTGAACCAGACCGCCTTCACGCCCGCGCACGCCTTCGAAATGCTCTTGAGTATATTTACAAAGCAGCCCACGTTCGACTCCCGCACGTCCTGCCGCTCCTCGCGGATGAGCGCGAGAATCCGCCCGATGCTCTGCGAATCCGTGCTCTTGAAAAATATGTTGGGACCGAACTCAGGCATCTCGCTGTCGAGGACGCGCACGACAGACAGCGCGGGCGTGCTGGAAAACACGGTGATCCCGCGGTTGAGCACCACAAAGCACACGTTCTCGTACATCCCCTGGAAATTCTCGTCGGCGAGCACCTCCTCAATCACACCAAGCGCGTCGGCCGCCCAGGCCAGCGTGAAATCGAGCACAAGCACGAACACCGGCTTCGCCAGCGCGGGCTCAGCATCGGTGACGCACTCAACGGTCGAGAGGCGCAGATTGTCCGTGTATTTGATGCCCCGCGCCTTCATCCCGCATATATTGCAGAGGTACTCCGCGTCGACGCTCTTCGTGAAGCAGGAGTAGTAGCTGCGGCAGTACCAGCAGCGGTCCAGCCCGTCCACCGTGCTGAACGTCCCGCAGTCGGAGAACGGGCTGGCGACCAGCGCAAGCGGCAGCCCGGTGCTCGAGAGGCTGTACTCTGAGACCGGCAGCACGTAGAACGTGGAGCGCAGAAAGTACGGGTCGGTGTTGTACCGCTCCGAGACGATGCACTCGGTCGTGGACAGGAACGGCGGGACGTTCTGCGTCTCGTATACATCGTATTTGTACTGGTCATTAAAAAGCTCGTCAGGTATCTGCGGCACCTTAATCTGCTTTTTCTGCTGCACGCTCGCATCGCTCATGGGCCTTCCTAAACTTTTCATTTTCAAAAATTTCAGTCCGGGCGCTGCTGCTGCTCGGGCTGCGCGCGCCGTGGCTGGCACGCCCACTCCCGGCCGAGCAGCAATTAAATCGCACCTGCTCCTTTGTTGTAACGATGCGCGTGCACGTCTTCCACGTTTGCACACTCTTAATGTGTGTTTGGCAACAAAGCACTGACAACAAACGCGCCGTATTATGAAAATCACCCGCCTATGCATTCATGTCTACCAAATCTGCGTTATCCATTACTGCCACCGACAGCGCTGGGCCGCTGCATCCTGCCTGAGCGGCGCACGACTGAAAAATAAGACGAGACATTCCGCTGCCGCTCCGGTCATCATTAGCGCCTGCAGGGAAACCAAGAATAAAGCAGCTTTTCTAGAGCCTGTTTGTGATGGCAACGCATTTCATTCAACAATTTATTAACAGAAGTCCTTGTACTGGTACTGATCAAAATATGGGGTCAGCAAGTAGGTCAGGAATATGGAAGCAATTCCAACACATACAAGCGCAATCATGACAGTACGTAAAGCGTGGTAATCATACTCTTGCTTGGCCAGGAGTTGCAGCTCGGACATCTTCATATCAGCCGCCCCCGCGCACCTGTTACACGGCGCCTGCTCCTCCGGCGGTTCGAAGGCTCGTATGCGCTTAGGCTGCGGAGCGCAGTCCTCCGGCGCTTCTTCCTTCACACGCGCAGCTCTGCACTCGAAGTAGTCCGCTACAATATTCTCGTCGTGCATGGACCACATATAAAACTTGGCCATGTCGTATCCCAGCGGCGTGCCGAACTTGTCGAGCACGGTCAGAAACACTCCCCACATGCCGGCGTGCATTCGCACCAGGGCCCGGTCCCTTGCTTCGATGAGCCTGTTCATCAGCACCAGTCTCTGGTTGACGTAGTACCACAAATCCTCGGCGCGGCAATCGCCGAGAATAAATTTGACCTCGGTGGTGGGGATGAACCCGAAATCCAGGGGGCCCGAGAACCGAACGAGCGGCATATAGTCGCCGGTTAGCATGACACCATCATCCCGCGCATTTTTGCCGGGAACCATCTCGTGTATGTAGACATCGCTCAGCATCATCATATGCTGCGGCATTTTTGACGAAGGGATGAAGACAAGAAACTGCCGACTGAAGTTCTTTGCTATTAGGAGCTTGTGCACGTCTCCCTCTTCAACGCGTGTGGAGCCGATCACGCACTCCGCCTCGACAGCCGGATCATCGCACATTGCCAGTTTGCCCGCCACTCTGTGCAGCGTTTGGCCCGCCGCATGCTTCCACATTTCTTTGCAGTTCTGCAGCCGGAGCAGGCAGGTGCGGCATACGTGGGCTGTTCCGGTGCGGAAGTACGCAAAGCACGACGGCTTCATGATAAGCGTGGCGATCACGGCATCAGGGGTGCCTTCGTGGGAGAGCTCTTTGGCCTCGATGATAAACGGAAGCAGGATGCTGAAGTCGCAGCACTCGCTCGCAAACTCGCCCGAGCGGACCTTCCTCTTTTCGTCGAGCCTGAAGAACAAGCACTCGTTTACGTATTCATCTTGGCTCGCGACCGGCGTGTATCTCATCCTATTGATGAATGATTTTTCTAGAACCGCGTAGCCCTCCAGCCTGAGATTGCTTATGGGAGCGGCTGTTGCGCAAACGAAGCCCATGTCTGCAGCAAAGCTCAGCAGCGCTAGGACCGTGCACAGCACACTTTTTCTACGAAATCTCGCGCCGTTGATCGTATACGCCATTCAGGGCTGCAAGCACTGTAAAAATGGGAGGGCTTGAAATTTTAATTTATCACACTTACTTGAGGATTGTGGGTAGCTGAGTGCAGTAACTATCTTTATTCGGCCGCAGTTTTAGCGCTTCTTCCAATTTAGAAACGCGCGCAGCCGCAGACAGATGATGGCATCTCGGCTGTGTGCTATGATTGTACGGCCGATCTTGTTAGCATGTGACTTAGGCATACTCAAGCTATATGCACTTCTTGCCTATAGCTAGTGTGTCTCTCACAAGCTTTTCTGTCCATGGGGTCTACGGCACAGAAATGCATGTGCCTTTTCCGAGGTTGCTCATTGGTGAACGAGTACGTTGCACAGTACTCCTACTGCGGAACCCACGCCTAGCTCCTCTCACTGGTGGTGCACGTCTCAGCTGAAAAATAAACTGTTAGTAGGGTAGACACAGATACACCCTACTAACAGTTGTCTAGCATTTCAGTGAATAATTTAATCAATCAACAGGCCGGCTTCTACTATCAAAACAACTTGTTTACTAAGCAAATCGCAATTATAGCAATAATTCCAGTAATTGATATAGACAGCAGCAAAGCCCGGAGAAGACGGCTGCCCTTTTTTGGCTTGGCGCTTGGCTGCTGGCTGTGCCTCTCTTCTTTTGTCGGACCGCCGCAGTCATCACTCGGCGCATGCTGATTTAGCGGGCTGCTCCAATAGCCGGTACTGAGCGTTATAGACGAATCGTGTTGCACTGGCTTTTCTTTTTGCACGTCCTTAGCACCTTCCTCTAACGTTTTATTTTGCACGCTCTCAATACTTTTTTCCGACTCATTTTTGTTCACGTGCTCAGTTTTCCGTTCAAGAACATCTATTACAGGGCCCTTTTGCCAGTGCTTTGATATAGCATAAAATCCGGTCTTGTGGATGCTCATCGACTTGCCAATATTTTCGAGCACCGTCACGGGTAAATCTCCATCCAGATAGGTGAATTTGGGACAGAAATAATACTCTCTATGCTCTACGATTCGGTTTCTATTTTTAATGAGCTCATCCATCGACACCACTTTTCCACTCTTGGCATGGAACCGTGAATTTCCAATTCGCAAATTCTGTGGCAAATCATCGACTTGGGCAGTGAAAATTAACTCAAAGTCCAGCGGTGTCGAAAAATTGATAAGTGGCATGTAATTTCCGCTCAGCTGTAACTCTCCATCTGCATCATCTTCTTCGCGAGGGATCATCTCATGGATGAAGACGTCGCGCAGCATCATCAAATGGTTGGGCAGTTTTGTCGCTGGGATGAACACAAGAAAGCGTTTGCCGCAGTTAAGGGTCGTAGCCGTCAGCAGCTCACACGCACGCTCCTCTGTCTTGACTTTAGGTCCAATGACGATCTCTGCTAAGACAGCAGGGTCATCGCGCATCGCTTGTTTGGTTATCTCGTGTAGCACTTTGCCTTTCGCGTGATGCAACATTTTGTCGTAGTTCCTTGCACGAATCATGCAGTTAGAGCATATGTAGGCTACTGCATTGGGTATTCTAAAATCGATGCGTGTGTACGCCACTGCAAGCAGGGCGTAAAGGGCACCGAAGCTGACGACCGGTGTGAAGTCATCTTCTCCAACTGCAATAACATAAGGGAGAAGGATGCTGAAGTCACAGCATTCATCCCCAAACTCACTTGCGCATATTTTTCTGGGTTCAGCGGGGTGAAAATACAGATAGCGGTATATCATTATCATACTTTGGTCTGCAGCCGGTTTGTATCTCATTCCTTTAGTGTACCATTTTCCATAGAGCGTTTGGCTGTTCGATGCGTCAGCACTTGTCGGATTAACAACCGCGCAAGCCGGGCTTATGTTGACAGCAAATCCCAGTATTGCTACAGATGCGCACAGTATTTCTCCAACATGAATTTTTGCATACGTCAGCGCGGATACCATTAAGGGCTATAAGCGCATCAAAATTGATCGTGTTTAAAATTTCATCCATCATGCTTAGTCTAAATTTTTATATAGCCGAACATGCTAGCTATTTTTCAACCAGCCGCTAGTGTTCACAATCTGGTTACTTTTCGTAGAAATAAAGATGCGGTTTCTCATCCTTTGCAAAGAGTTCTAGTTTGCACCGATAATCCAGCACCAGCTTTTAAGTACATATTCGTATCCAGTGACACACGACACCGGAGCTACTAAGTTATACACAGTTCAAGCCTATAGCGCGAGAAGCTAAATGCACTGTACTGTTGATGAAATTTACTAGTATTATACAAGGCGAATGTTGTGGTTTGTATATTGTCCATTCCTGCATCGATACCTACCGCGCGCCTTGAACCCGCGCTATTTTATGTGCTTCCTGAAAGATCCTAAAGCGTGTTACAAAGGGCGACATGTAGCAATGAGCCTTAGCCATAGAAGAAAATAAATCACGCTAGTGCTAAACATTCACATGCGATATGCAACAAGCGACATGAGGCCTAAAATTTAATACTAGAACTGACGCGGTTATTGGACGTGCTGCAGGTAGGCTTTGTCCATCAGAACAGCTTGTTTACTATGTATAGCGCAATTATAGCGATAGTTCCAGTTATTAATATAGACAGCAGCAAAGCCTGGAGAAATCTGTGGCCGTTCTCTGGCTTGACGCTTGGCTGCTGGCTATGTTTCTCTTCTTTCGCCGAGCCACTACACTCATTACTCGGCGCATGCCGGTTTAGCAGGCTGCCCTGATAGCCAGTACCAGGCGAAGTAGACAAAGCCCGTTGCATCGGTTTTTCTTCTTGCACGCTCTTGACACTGGGTCCCGGCTCTTTTTTACGCACGCCCCAAGCGTTGTGTCCCGGCTCTTTTTTGTCTGCACGTTTGGCAAATTGCTCGAAGATCTCAACCACAGTGCTTTCCTCCCCGCGCTCCGCCAAGAAATAAAGCATGGACTCATAGCAACTCGTCGGCTTATCAAGCTCATCAAGTACCGTCAAAAATATTTCGTCATCTGGATAGGGTGAATTACACTTCCAGTTCGCCGTAATCTGGTTCTTCACATCGATGAACCTATTTGTCAGCACCGCTCGACCACCGTCAATATGTAACCGTGCATCTCCAATATGCATGCTCTGTGACAAACCATCGATCCTGCAAGTAATCATTGACTCAAAGTTCAAAGGCTCAGAAAACTCAACAAGTGGCATGTAGTTTCCGCTCAGATGCAACTCTTCATCTACTCTATCTCGTTCGCAAGGGACCATCTCATGCAGGAAGACGTCACTTAGCATCATCATGTGGCCGGGTAAATTTGTCGTGGGGATAAACACAAGGAATATTTGGCTAGAGCCAAGAGCACTAGCTATTAGAACCTCATCCGCACGCCCTCTTCTCATGGATACAGAGCCAATGAGGCATTCTGCTTCGACAGTTGGGTTATCGCGCATCGCTTGTCTGGTAATCTCGTGTAGCATCTTGCCTGCCGCGTATTTCCACAGTTTGTTGTAGTTCTCCACGCGGGTCACGCAGATACGGCATATGTGGGCTGTTGCAGTAGAAAGAATATCTTTGCACGCTGATGTCACGGTAATCAGGGCGCGAACGGTACCAGAATTTGCCTGCTCTGCAATTCTACGCTCTTCAGCGCCAATGATAAAGGGAAGAAGGATTTTAAAATCGCAGCATTCCTTCACAAACTCACCCACGTGTGTTTCATTATCTTTCTGTTTCTGAAAAACTTGCCCATGGAATATATACTCGTGCCGATTTGTAACCGGCACGTACCTCATCCTATTGGTGTACGAGTTCGCATGGAGCGTTTGGCCATTCGATGTGTCAGCACTTGTGGGATTAGCAATAGCAGCGCGTGCAGGGCTTATATCGACAGTGGGGCTCAGCACTGCCGCAGATGAGCTCAGCAATTTTCCAACGTAAACTCCAGCAAACTTAATCATAGCAAGCATCCGGGGCTATCGGCGGACCGAAAGTGGTAGTGCTTTAAATTTCATATATCATACTTAGTCTAAAAATTTATAGAGCTGAATACGGCAACCATTTTTGAGCCGTGGACCAATATTAGCGATTGTTCGACTTCCCATATCGGCAGAGACACGGCCCTTTATTTCTTTTACAATATATTCCAATTGTGCATCGACAGCGTCATACCAATACACCAGGCATGCGCACTTAGCCATATTAGACTACTGTGTTATGCACGACTTTCACCAAGTGCTCGCAGAAAGTTAGCATTTCACTTCAATGTTGGATATTTGGCAGAGCGATCAATTAAATAAAATATACGAAATCATACAATTTGCATATTCGCAATCACAATATGGATATAAGAATGCGCGCAGAGAATGGTCCATGTCCAGTAAGCACAGTGTATACAGCAAGCACAACCTGCCAGGCCTAGTGTGTGTCAAAAGAAAATGCTTTGCCTGCGCACAGATGCACATGCGAGAGCTCGTCCCGCTCTTCCAGCGCGCGTGCAGCAGAGGCTGCATCCGGGAGGAGGTCGCTGAGTTTATTGAGCGCCGCATCTCGCCCGAGGCGTATGCCTTCATACGCCGCCTGGACCCGGCAAACAGCCGCTGGCTCATAGGCATGCGCGAGGGGGTGAAGCTCGCAAGAAGCGGTGCGCGCAAAGAGGTGCTTAACGCGCTTGAGTGCGTGGGCATATCGAGCAGGCTGAACGAAAACAGCGTCCTCCCCCACCAGAGCTTTGCCGAAGCTTACAGCAAGTTCCTGTCGATACTCCAGCCCTTCGCCCTTGCGGAGTACAACGAGGCCGTTACCGAGGGTTGCCGTGCGCGCGGGCCTGTACCGATCAGCGTGAACGCGGAGCTGATGGATGGGTGGGATGTGGATCCGTGCATTCTGATACAGCATGGCGGGCTGTACATAAACGGATCGTACGAGGAGATATACCGCGAGTACCTGGCACTCAAGTCGTTCCAGGAAGAGCTGCGGGCCAGGCTGCGCTACGTCATCGAGGCCTCGGGCCAGCTCCTCTACGCGCTCGAGCTCCCGCCTCTGAACGATGGGCGGCACGCGCGCGGCTATGTAAAGCGCAGGATGATGTGCACCGCAGACGCGCACGGTGGCGGGCTCGATGGCTGCAGCGCCGCCCTATCCGACAGTTATTCGCCCTACAATATGAAAGCCATTCTCGCCTCCAACACGATCACTTTCATGAAGAATATGTGGGACTCGAAGCTTCTGTGGGCTGCCAGTGCGCATTACGACCCGGCGCCGGAGGTCTACTGCCCGTTCAGCAGCCGATACCTTGCTTTTGCACGCAACAATAACGTGAAGAGGATACGCTACAGCGAATATTCCGGCGATGCGCGCGCGCTCGAGCTAATCAGAAACGACGGGCGCATGACCGTCTGGAGGACGGACGCAGTCTCGAGTATTCCGGGTACTAGCAGTTATTACTCCGGCACTCAGGACCAGTGTGGTGCTGCGGCCGGGGCCGCGACATCAAGGAGGCTGGCTGACAAGCCCGGCCGTATGGATACTGAGCATACATTGTAGGATCCGTGATCTATTAATTGCAAGAAGTAAAGCATGTTAGTTCTGTAAATCATTCTGTAAGTTTGTCTTGATTTGTGCGAATTTTATTCAGTATTATTCAGGCTCGTTAATGGATATTGTGCATTCGGAGTAATTCGGCCATGTAAACTTCGCATCATAGCATAAGTACTTAGAAAGCCTCGCGATGTTTAACCGTGTCATGCTGTCCGCACACTAATACAAAAATTGTGTAGGACAAACTCTTGCTTCTGTAACCACGGCCGCGCCTATAATTTGATACACAAAGCACAGCAAAAACTACAACGTGAGCCTCTGCCCATAGGTCAGCAAGCACAAAGTTGAAGGTGATAAAACAGTTAACCTAGCGTTTATTTACCTCCGAATCTGTATCAGTGTTCATTCTAACACTACCATACTATCGCCTGGATATTTTTAAGTGCCGCACTCAAGGCAATACCTGGTCCTAACATGAACGGCAGTGCTCGGCCTCCTTTGACTGTAGCGGCTATTCTGTAAATAACTTCCGACACGGACAGCCTTCTAGCAGCCTTATTACATTTTAGGCAGCGGAAACTCGCCGGGCTTCGATGGCAGCGGAGCATTCGAAAACCATGAGTGCTTCAGTGCGTCCAGCGCCGTCAAGCGCTGCAGCGGGTCGTAGGTTAGCAGACCCTGCAGTATGCCAAGAACATCACTGGAGGCGCCGGACATTATCTGGCTTAAGTTGGGGCGCGGCCGGGGCTGGAATTCGCAGTAACCAGGCAGGTCCTTCATTCCGGGCCAGTCCTCCGCCGTGGGTGTTCCCAGCGCCCGGAATATGAGATCGAGCTGCTCGATGTCGGTCTCCGCGGCAAACATGGGCACGCGCAGCAGCAGCTCGGCCAGCACCGCGCCGGCCGCCCACATGTCGACTGGCGGCCCGTAGCTCTGTGCGCCGAGGAGGACCTCGGGCGCGCGGTACCAGCGCGTCACCGCCTGCCGGGTCATCTCGTTGCCGAGGCGCCGCGCAATACCGAAATCAGCCAGCTTGAGCACACCGCTGCCGGTCACGAGGAGATTGCTGGGCTTGATATCCCGGTGTATCACGCCCCGCTGGTGGCAGACCGCGAGCGCCTGCATGAGCATCGCCATCCATCCCTTGATGTTGCTGGGCACCAGGACGAGCTCCTTGCACCGTATCACCTTCTCCAAGTCGTGCTCGACGTACTCGAGGACCATGTGGATCCCGCCCTTGTGGATAAAAAGATCGCTCATGTGCACTATGTACTCGTGTTTGAGCTCCTTGAGCATCCGCATCTCCCTGATGGCGCTGATCTCCATGCCCGTGCTGTACTGCGACTTCTTGATCTTCTTGACAGCCACGTAGGGCCTGCCCTTGCCGGGGTCGCGCTTGATTATCTTGCTCCCCTCGAAGGGCGCCTCCTTGGCGAGATATACGACGGCGTACGTACCCTCTCCGAGCAGTTTGAACTTGAAGTAGCTCGGCATCAGCATGCAAAATTTTCGGCCTAAATATCCAAACCCGCTAGGGCGTCTTGACGACCAGGCTTTGGCTGGTCTCGCAGCGATGTGCATTCAAGCGAGGGTGCGAGTTCGGGCTGCAGAGGGAGCGATCTGCTGTGTGGCGGGCCCTTGGCATTAGCCACCGCTGCCAGGCTAGTAAAGCTAAGTCTAATGCAGCAAGATTACGGTCCTATACCACTCTGATAATTTATGCTTGATAAATTGCAGCACACAAGAGGAAATATAGCCGAATGATCTTTGGGCGGCATTTAATTCACCCGTGTATTTTAATAGAGGAATTTTCTCTTTTGGGCTGCAACCGGGGAAATCTAAAGCTGGCGCAGCAAAGCTGCTGTCCAACTGAGCTCAGAAAACTCCTGAATTTATGTGATAGGCGCAGAAGGCACCAGATAATAGTCCCGCACCTACCAAGACCCCGCGCTGGCCGAGCTTTTGCGGCCCTACAATCTTTTCGCTTTATTAAAAAACTAGAGTCCTGATCAAATAAAATTTAGCATTTCTTGTAATAAGCATTACTCCCCCACCCCTCCATATGGGTTCGCAAAGACAAAATCTCCCTACAATAAATTTCCACGGCGCCGATGCGAGTTCGGGCAGCGACGAGTCGGACAGCGGCAGCAGGGAGTGCGAGCAGGCGGGCAACACGAGCCAGCGCGCCGCAGAGCACCAAAGCCCCCGCAAGATCGAGCTGCGTGCAGTATCAACGCAGGACGGCGCCGACAAGCCCAAGAAGCCCGCCAACGTTCCGGCGCGCGGCCTGAAAAACCGGCCCGCAAACTTTGTAAATCTGCGGGCGAAGAGTCGCAAGAGTCTGGCGTGGACGAAGGATGAAGTGAATGCGCTGGTCAGAGGCATCAACAGCGGTGGCGTGGGCAATTGGATGAAAATCATTGAGGATAACCGGGGCGTATTCCACGCCGAGAGGCGCGTCATTGACCTGGTCAATAAATACAGGCTTATCACCAAGACCACGTCGTTCCACAAGACCCCCAAGCGCCACTGGGTGTACCTGGACGAAAACCACGAGCCTGCGAAGAGCTCTGGCGGCGACCTGCTCATCTTCCACGACAAGTTCCCCTTCGTCGTTGCGACGAAGGCCGCCAAGCTGCTCGACTTTCACGGCGAAAACACCAGGGACATCGAGATACAGGAGCTGGACAACCACAGCAACGCGCACCGCTATCGGATTTACGTGCGGGACGACGGCCTCTTCAAGACTAAGAAGATTATACCCCCGCGGCCGCGACTTGATTAAATAAATAATGCATTCAGATACTTGCTTTTGTCCGGTGAGGATGCGGCTCCCTTCTTACGCTCGTATTGTTGCCATAGGCTAGACAGTTATTCCATATCCGCCCGGACGTTGATTTCGGGACCACCGTTTAACACGCCATTAGAAGGTTTGCGCAGCCATTTGCTATTCCTTTCCAAATATTCAGGTGGGTTATTTGCAATGAGACACAGTATCGCAATGATCTGCGGTTCGTCTGGGTCTTGCGACATGCACCCGCAGTCTTATACCAAGTAGAGCCTGAAATGGCGCTACTGAATACAGACTTAACAAGATTACATGGAATTCTGCCTACACGAGTAGAGCAGGCGAACTGCGGCGCCTAAAGTTAAAGCATTAGACGCTATGGCTCCATCTTTATAAACCATATGACCATTGGTGGTGACACAGCTTTCAATGCCGAAACGGTAAAATCGCTACGCATTTGATGCGAGGCGTTTAGCTATTCCATTTTCTGCGCGGTAATAAAACGCTTGCTTGCCGTATCGTAAAATTTGCGTTGTCTTTTCTGAAAGCGCCGCGTCTTCATGCACTACGCTGCAACTTACCGTACGTGCAAAAAATGGTGGGCACAGAGCCCAAGAAGCCCGCGTGCCGCGCAGGATGCCCCATGCACGGCCCAATGACGGCAGCCGCCGCCCGTGCTGACCGCAAAATTTTTAAAAAATTTGCGACAAATTTTGGCCCTAATGAGTAAACGCGTTAATAAGCAGACTGGCCTGTCCGTGCAGCTTCCCCTTGCCCTCAGAACCGGCAAGTATGTCGTCGGATTTAACAAGGTCATCAAGAGCATCATCCACAAGCGCTCCAAGTGCGTGGTTGTGTCCTCCAACTTCCCCAAGATGATGCGCGCCCGCCTCGAGTACTACTGCGTCCTGGCCAACCACATCCCGATCAAGTTCTACGAGGGCACCAACAACGAGCTTTCTGTGCTGTCCGGCTTCGACTTCCGCGCGTCGGTGATCTCCATCATCGAGCCTGGAGAGGCTGAGTTCAATGATATTGTCTGCGCCTAAACGCCTCATTAAACAAAATTGCTTACCCTCGTGTTCTTTTTGCTGTCTGTGCGTGCTGGTTGCGAGGAGACGCGTCCAAAGAGCGGCATGCAGCCGTTAGATCCGACCAGCAGGCTGGCCAAAATCGGATATGCTACTTAGATATACTGCAGCGATACGTCGGATAGCGTTGCTTAGGCAAAGTTGTCCATAACCATATTTAAAGCGTGTCTATAAGTAAGGACACGCGCAGGCTCTTGTCCTGGCGTGCCCTAGCCACCCAGGTGCTGTCACATACACAGTAGCCGCAATAAAGCACACTACATAAGGCAAATACGAATATCAAAACGAATTTACTTCTGTTTCTTCATTTCGGCGTCGATCAGCTCGAGGCGCTCAGCAAGCGTGGGATGGGAGTTGTTGACAACCGAGAACAGGGGGTCGTAGACGGGCGCCGACATGTTCTCCTTGCCGATCTTGATCAGGCCGGAGCGCAGCGCCTCGCCGTGGCCGAGCCCGACGCTGTAGCGGTCGGCCTGGCGCTCGAGCATGCGCACGATGCAGTTCTTGAACAGGCTGAGCGGGAGATCCAGAATGCTGCTCCAGCACATGAAGTAGATCAGCTGGAACGCGGGGGAAAGGGCGTCGTGCGCGCACATGATCCTGTTGAACATGTAAATGAAGACGCCGATGACAGCGATGCTGATGGCCTGCAGACAGAAGACGTGGGAGTGGCGCCAGTGCCCGAGCTCGTGCGCGAGCACGGCAAGGATCTCGTCCTCGCTGAGCTGCTTCAGAATCGTGTCGTAGAGCACGATCCGCTTCATATTTCCGAAGCCGCACAGGAACGCGTTCGAGTGGTTGGAGCGCTTCGAGCCGTCCATCACGAAGATCCTGGAGCCTGTGAAGCCCACGCCCTCCGCGAGCGCCTGGATCCTCGTCTTGAGCGATCCATCGTCGAGCAGCGAGAGCTTGTTGAAGAGCGGCATGATCAGCGTCGGGTACGCGATCGCAAGGACCACGATGAGCACGGAGAGCATCGCCCACCACAGCATCCAGTACTTCGCCACGTCCAGCCCGATGAAGAGAAGCGAGACGTAGCCGAGGATGGATGTGAAGACGAACCCGAGGAAGATGTCGATGCCGCAGTCCTTGAGGAAAACGAAAACGGTTTTGTTATTGAAGCCGAATGCGCGCTCAATGACAAAGTCGAAGTAGAAGGCCGTGGGCATCTCAAAGAGCTTGCTCAGCAGGCACGAGAGGTAGAGCAGACACATCTCCGAGCCGCGGCGACCCTTCAGATAGTTGGCGTACAGCGAGTCGAGAATCCGGAGGTGCGCGTAGGTCTTCACGAGCTCGAACAGCTTCAGGAATATGCTGTAGCGCACTTTGGCGGAGGAGTAGGAGACTGCCTTTGTGTATTCTTCGCCGGTGAACAGCTCCTGCGTAACCTGCGTCTGCTTGCCAGCGAGTGCGCGCTTCTGCCTGTACAGCAGGTACGTGTAGGCCAGGGCATCGATGCCCAGAATCGCCATCGTAGCCGCCAGCAACATGCAAGGGTTGAAATATTTTTGCTTATCTGCTATGCGCAGCTCCCACGCCTGCACTGAAACATACGAAAGCTTTGGAGTGGCCGCAGTACTTGTTCTTGGGTGGATCCTCCGAATGAGATCTTTTGATAGAGATGGTCGGTAGCTTGGTTTGCAGTATTTGAATCTACTGCGGAGATGAAAGCCAGCACCGCGGCGCACCATCAAAATAAAGAAATCCAATCACCAGCAATCATAACTCAATATTTTAATTATCAGAGGATTGGTACTGCATACAGGGCTGTGTATAGCTTGGCGTACAGAGAGGACGCTGCTGCTGTGGCGCCTCGCTTTAGCACAGCCCAGAAAAGCCGCAGCCACGCTGTATTATAGCTGCGCCAGTATCAGATGCACTTCATCTAGCGCATGCTAATGCAGCGGGGGCCGGTACCCATCCACAGCGAGATTTCTGGTGCACCGCGGAATCTCGAATATTTTGTTCGTCATCTTCGGACACACCACGACCTGGCAGCCCAGACGGCTCGTCGGTTGCAGGCCAAACGCAAGATCGAGGAGATCGTTTTCCCTGTCGCTCACGGCGTTGGGATCAAACAGCTCTTTGTCCACGACCACGTGGCACGTGGAGCAGGCGAGGCTGCCCTCGCACGCACCCTCGAGGGGCACTTTATTTCTGTGCGCGGCGTCCAGCAGCGTCTCGCCGACGTACGCCTTTACAGGCAGCAGCTCGTGCTGGTGCTGGAAGAAGATATCCACAGTCTCGCCGGGCTCCTTCATATGCACCGGCAGCGCTGGTAAATTTTTATTGCGGGGCTGAAATAGCACCAGAGGCCGCTTGGCGTGGGCAAAAGCGACGCGGTGCATCCATTACGAGAATGCAGCGCTCTTCGATAAACTATAGAAAATTTTGCAAAGTGTATGGCATTTATTTCTAGAAATGAATATGTGCCATGGCACTTTAGAGCCTGAGCCGCAGACGTATCCAGCCTCGGTGCAACTGCGAGTCTACGGATCTTAATTACACATGTCTTGATCACCCTATCGGGTCTTTCGTGCTACCCCGGGCCTTACCACCGTCATGAGCCGCGCCATGGATACCCCTATGGAGCACTCAAGCGAAAGCAATACAGCAGCTGCTGAAAAGGAGAATTGCGATGCCGCATTGAGCAGTGCCGCGTACGGCGCGGAACGCAGACCGATCCGCAGCAGCGCCCGCCCACTGGGGCCTGGCCAGCCTGGCTACCAGTCGGCGCTTGGGGAGCCCTTTGCGCAGTACGAGGAGATCCGCGAGCGGGTGCTTGCCGAGCTCCGGATCAGCAAGATACAGAAGAACATCAAACGTG
This sequence comes from Pancytospora philotis, assembly GCA_023647555.1. Classification (NCBI taxonomy): domain Eukaryota; kingdom Fungi; phylum Microsporidia; genus Pancytospora; species Pancytospora philotis. Next base: position 56,010 of record JALRLY010000270.1, read on the forward strand.
CGGTGCTTGGCGAGCAGGACGATGGGATAGAGCTCAACTTCTACAAGGCCGTCGAGGCCGACTACGAGCTGAGCGACGACATGACGGCGCTGCTCAGCCAGAGCAACGCCAGCGGCATCGAGGGCGATCTGCTGCTGGAGCGCGGGCACATGGGCAGCGAAGACGCAGATGGGAATACGCAGTCAGAGGAAGAGGACGGTAGTGGCGAAACAGAACAACCATTGCACAAGGAGCGCAGACTAACGAGGCCGCACTCAGACAGAAGATCGCGGATCAGTCGTCTTGTGGATGTTGAAGCCGACTGCTCCGAGGAGTCGGGCTCGAACGTGGACGAGGAGGACTGCGATCTCGAGGACCTGGTGAGCGCCGGGAGCGACGATGGCTCCGACGACGCGGCCAGTCTGTTTGGGGACCGCCAGCTCCGGGCCGAGGAGCAGGAGCTGCGCTACCTCAAAAGGCAGTTTGCTGAGAAGCGGCGCGCGCAGAAGCTGGCACAGACTAGCGCCGTAGCGCATGCGGAGCCTGGTCTTGCTCCGGACATGCTGGACGACTTTGTTGAGGACAGCCTTCCTGAAGTCCTTGAGGTGGATATGTCCGAGCTCGGGATGGCTGGCCAGGATGCAGCGGTCAGCGGAGCTCCATTCCAGGCCGCTGCTAAGCCCAAGGAGGAGGCGGTCGCGAGCGCTAAGGCCCGCACGGATCTTAAGCCTGCTGGAAAACTCTTCAGCAACACTGAGACGGCGTTGGAAAGGCTTCTGAAGAAGGCTGAGAAGAAGGTCACCGGCTTTAGGGAGCTCGGCAATGACAACTAGCATCACAGTGCAGAATATGCTTGGGCAGCTTCTATCTTTTTATGATAGTTTGTGCTTACATTACTCTGTGCTTACGACCCGAGCTTTAAATCATAATGCATACCAAGATTACAATAATGACGAGTAGAATCAACAAATGCAGACTAGAAGGATTAGGCCCGCAGTAATAAATTTACTCTATTTTAGTGCAGCTGGATTTTCCTTATTTGCTTGCGGAATGCAACGCCCGTGCACAGGATTGCGGTTACAGCGAGAAGCACAGAGACCTTTGGCCCTCTCAGCGCGAAGAAGAACCTCTTGAGCAGCAGCCGTATTTTGGTGTAGAACACCAGGAGGTACAGCCGGCGGCGCTTAAAGGCTTCCGATTTAATGGTGCTCCATGCCATGGCCAGGCTCCGCGGGAGACCGTAGCCGTTCTCGAGCATGTAGACCAGGTTGTAGGCGCACTCGAGCGACGACTGCGCTCCGTAGATGTAGTGCGAGGCAGCCATCTCGTAGGACCGCTCGACGCCGCGTCCGTAGTAGTAGCAGTCACCGAGCTGCCGGTGGTATCTGGAGTCCTTGCCGCCCAAATCGTGCAGAATGCGCACCATAATCGCCTCCTGGTCAGCGAACAGCTTGTGCGTGCGCAGAATGTGGAATGCGTTCTTAAGCGCGATGGGCACGTTGAACTCAGCTATGTACAGGTAGAGCAGCGCGGCCTTCCGCATATTTCCGCGCTCGTAGGCCTCGTACGCCTCATTGCAGTGCTTGAGGATGAAGGGCGAGTAGTCGGTGATGCTCTTCATCGACTGCATCGCGCTCGAGCCCTGCGCATGGCGCGCCAGCGCATACTCGTAGACAGCGGGCATGTAGCCCTTCGCAGCCGCATTTACAAGGTGCGTCCACAGCGCAATGGCGATGTCCTCGCCGCTGCTCTGGCCATCGAGTGACGAGCCCAGCAGCTTGTAGCAGACATATTGCGCCTCGGGCTCCTGGGCCAGATTGGTGATGGACTTGAGCGTCTGCACGGCCCCGGCCAGGTCGTTGTAGTGCGGATGCGCAAGGACCTTGGCGATCCCGAGGATACTGTTGTTATCCAGCAGCTTCTTCCCGGTGATGTAGTAGTCCATCGCCTTCTCCAAATCCACAGGCTCGCCGAGCCCGTAGTAGTAGATGTCGCCGACCAGCCCGAACGCCTTGGGGACGCGGCATTTGGCCAGGTAGAGCAGCTCCTTCTTGGTCTGCGCAGGGCTGATCTTGTTGTTGCCGATCGCATCGAAGAACTTCTGCAGGATCGCAGGGTCGAGCGTCCATATGTTGACCAGGACATGCCGCAGCTCGCTGTTCTCGCTGCTCTTGATGTCCTTTATCTCAGAGAAGTCGTACCGGTTCGCGAGGTACTGCTGCACGATGTCGTTCGCGTGGCCACAGAGTATCTTGAGGATCCGCGCATCGGCCATCCGCAGCGTGGGCGTGCGCTTGAAGGAGAGCTTGCGGGACGCGGGCTTTGCGCTGCGCCCGAGCAGCAGGCTGGTCGGCATCGCGTGGGGGTCGCCCTCGGTGAGCAGCTCCTGGAGCCCCGCCGCGAAATCCTCGTGGAACCGCTTTGCAATGAAAAACTTCAGCGTGCGGTCCTTCTCGCTGGTCGCCGGCAGCTTGGCCGCGGCCTCCACGTCGCCGTCCTCGAAGAGCGTCTTCTCGAGCAGACTGCTTCCGCTGGCCAGAGCAGTAAAAAGCAGCGCCCGCATTTAGGGGTGCTCCAGAATCGGGAAGATGCATCAGTGCTAGTCGAAATATTTTCGAACGTGGCTTTTCGTAGCACAGCCTTGTTGTAGGAGTGACGCACTGCCTATCGCCTTGTTAGGTCTCTGACGCACCGTAAACACAGCGCTCATCCTCGTGTCTGTGCACAAACAGCTCCTGTCATCAAAATGATCACCAAATTATTTTGATGAAGTGATGCATGTCTGCTGCGAAGTTAGAGGTGCTTCTATCTTGCGCATTGATATCAGTTTAGTTTTTTGCCTGCGCTTACTGTACGGCTTTATTTCTTTGCTGGCAGCGCTTGCCGTTCTGCAGCGCGACGGTGCAATTTTTGGCAATGGCCCTGCTATTTTCCGAGCCCAGATGGACCGGCGCGCGAAGGAGAAGACCATCAAGCAGATCGTAAGCGCGCGCTTCCAGAACCCTAAGTTCATCTACGACGGCAAGCGCATGCAGCCGGTGTACGACCGCAAGGTCTACGACTACTCGTCCTGCGTGATATACGAGCGGCTCGCGCCGATGCATCCGTGGTTCAGCGATCCGCGCTACAACTTGAAGTCGCAGATCCTGGGGCTCAAGCCGCCCGGCGCCGTCAGCGCGCGCGAGGGTCTGCCGTGCCGCTTCCTGCACATGTGCATCAACAAGGTGCGCAGCCCCGTCAACGCGATCATCTGGAACCCCGACGGCCGGCGGCTGCTGGGCGGCAGTCTGGCCGGCGAAATCACCATGTGGAACGCGTTCGCGTTCAACTTTGACACGATCCTGCAGGCGCACGAGTCGCCGCTGCGCTCTATGGCGTGGTCGCCGTCCGGCCGGTTTCTGATCAGCGGCGACAGCGACGGCATCGTGAAGTACTGGCACCCGTCGATGAGCAACATCCAGCTCATCGAGGCGCACGCAGAGGCCGTCAAGGACCTCAGCTTCTCGTACACCGACGCGAAGTTCTGCTCGGCCTCCGACGACGGCTCCATCAAGATCTGGGACAGCGTCACGTCCAAGGCGGAGCTGGTGCTCAGCGGCCACAACTGGGACGTGCGCAAGGCGCAGTGGCATCCGCACTACGCGCTGATCGCGTCGGGCGGCAAGGACAACCTCGTGAAGCTGTGGGACCCGCGCGTGGAGAAGGCGATCGGCACCTTCCACTTCCACAAGAACACCATCATGGCCGTGCAGTGGTACAAGAATGACTATCTGATCACCGGCGGGAAGGACCGCACGGTCAGGCGCTTCGAGCTGCGGACAATGAAGGAGGCGTTCTCCTACAAGTCGATCGACAGCGACATCACAGCGATCGCCGCGCACCCGTTCTCCAACGTCTTTGCCACCGGCTGCGGCGACGGCTCGCTGCTCCACTGGCACGAGAACTCGAACGCGCCGATCTTCGAGTCCGACAACAAGCACAGCAACACCATCTGGTCGCTCGACTACCACCCCGCCGGGCATCTGCTCGCGAGCGGCAGCGCAGACTCGATGATCAAGTTCTGGGGCAGAAGGCGCCCGATAGACCTTGTCCGCGACTACGCAGTGCCGAAGAGCGTGTTCGCCGAGGATGTCCGCTGGGACGAGAATGCGCCCATTCCTGGCCTGTGCGAGACTCTGAGCGACGCTGACTAGTGTGCATCTGCGGCAGTTGTAAAATTGACCTGTGCATGTCTTCGCTCCAGTCCTATCAGCAATTAAATTTTTGTGCTTCATGAATGCCAAACTTGTAGCCCTGAGCCACCATTTTAGTTATATTACTTTGTGAACTCTTTGATGCTAGGATTTGCTATTATAAAGAGTGTCTGATAGTCCATATCTCATCGTGATACACATGTCCTTTAAGCAGCTCGAAACATCGCCAAAACCCATGCCGAATTGCGCCTCTAAAACTATTCGGAAAAATACAAACCGGTAAGGCATTTATTGGCGCTGTAGCAAAAATTGTGCCTAAATATAACTAAAAGGCACAGACAGACAGCGTTACTCCGTGCGTCTAAAGCGCGAGAGCGCATCTGTATTCTCGTTGGACTTGTCAAAGTACCTGGCCTTCTTCTCGCCACGCGGAGCTGCTGGCTCCTTCGGAACGAGCTGCCCGAGCATCTGGTCGTGCGATATCAGATCGTAGGGGATCTTATCGAGCAGCTGCTGCACCTCCTTTTGCTTGCGCTGGCGCGGGTTCATGAACGGCGAGACCTCAGACGCGTCGTAGTGCGGATCGCCGGAGCCGGGCACAATGTAGGAGGTCATCCCGCTGCTGTTGCCCGCAGTGAGGATATCCTCGTGCGGGCAGAAGGCCAGAGACTCGACGTAGCCCTTCGCGCGGATCGAACCGATGGGTGTCTCGAGGTCGCGGTACAGCATCAGATGCTTGCCCGTAGCGAGGCACGTGACCCTGTTCTGGCTTACGGCGAGGCCGTGGATCGGGCGGCCGGCGTTGATGACCCTGAGGGGCTTGTAGACAGACCGCACGTCGAAGAGCGAGTACTTGCCGTCGATGCTGGACGTTACCATGGTCTCGTTGCGCCGGTCAAAGCCGATGCCCGTCACCGCAGCCGAGGAGCAGTAGATGTCCATCACCGGCTTCTCCTGCGAAGGCACCCACAGCGACGCAGTGCCGTTGGCCGACCCCGCGTACAGCACGGCGTTGGAGGGGTTCACACCGAGGCACGTGACCTTCTTATCGGTCAGCGACAGGTCGGCGACGAGCGCGCCCTGCGTGGTGTCCAAGTACTTCAGCCGTCCGGTCGAAGTGGTGGCGGCGAGCAGAAAGTGGTAGGGGAGGAACGCCAGCATCTGCGGCCGCGAGACGTCGCGCACAGCATGCAGCTCTATGCCGTTGGCATCGTATATGTAGAGGGCCTCGCGCTGCGCCAGCGCAAAGTACTGCTCGTTGTGCAGCCACGCCGCATCAAAAATCGTATCGTCAACGGTGCGCTCGAACGCCTGCGACAGCTGGTGCGTATCGAACGCAGACACGCATCCCTTCTGCGTAGCAAGCAGCATATGCGAGCCGTTGACTGTGTACTGCGCGACGCACGGGCTGTCCATCTTCAAGTCGATCGCCTTCTCGCTCGTGTACATATTCACAACGTTCTTCAGCGCCGCCTGCGAGGGCAGCACGTCCACGTCGCACGAGGGCGCGCGCGGAAGCAGCACTTCGAGCGTGTTCAAGTCCTGCGCGTTCTCGCTCGCGACACTCTGGTGCTGCTTTATTTTTTCTTTTATCTCCTTTTTGGTCATGGGCAAATTCTGCCGGTGCAAATTCTACCGCCAACGTGCGGCCGCAGACCGGCCAAAATTTGCACAGCTGCGGCTTTGCGCCCGGGCATCGAGATGCACCGCATTATTAAAAAGGCTGACAACAAGTTTTTATTAGATCAGGGGCAGTATCTAATTATGCGCCATACGGAGCATGCCTAGACCCTTTCAATCGTTCACGAATCTTCTGAGGAGCCAAAGCTGGTGACGATGTACTTTGCATCGCCGAGCTTGGTTGCCTTGCTCCCCATCTCCACAGTTATCCCGTCGCCGATGAACGAAGCGTCGCAGTCATAGAGGACCCCGTCCTTCCTTAGCGCCATGGTGCCGTCCCTGAACACAACGAGCACTGCATCGCAGAGGAACGGCGGTATGTTCAGGATGAAGTTGCCGCCGTGCGGGTTAAATTTTTTGGCGCTCGCGAAGGACAGCGGAGCATAGGCACCGCGGAGCTCTTTGCTGGGCGCGGCTTCAGCCGCAGCGGCATTTGGGAGGCTCGTGGGCTCCGGCTCCGGGGCAGCGGGCTGCGAAACCGGGACTTTGGGCTCGAAGACGATGCGGTTTGTGCTCTTCGCTCCTCTCCTGTTCATATGACGGTGGCGCAGCGGTGAAATAATTTTCTATGTAACGCACTGGGGTCGAGTAGATGCCGGAGAGTTGGCGCACCCCGTGCGGGCGCGGGCAAAGAGCGCTGGCGGATATTGGCGCTGGACGCAGCGCTGGAGACGGAAGACGCGAAAGCAAAAACGGTTCAAGTGAGACTTGAACTCACAACCTTTCGGTTAACAGCCGAACGCGCTAACCTATTGCGCCATTGAACCTCAACATAATTGAGGAGATAGTTAATCACGAGGCTATATTTACAGAATTTGCCCCAGTTCAATTGCACATGCCGGAATTCGAATGCATGAGATGGTGCAGGGAGCCAACGAACAAAGCCAAGGTCCACAGCGGCTAAGTGAAATAAAATAAACGCGAATAGCCCTCGGTGAGTCTAATTCTTCGCTGTACTCTTTCGCTTATTCAGACTGAATGCCCGAACCCAAATTAGTGTCCAACTGCTTGACCGCTGCATACAAGATACACAAGGGAAACGTAAATGCCAAATACGAATGACGTGCCGCACAGGATAAGCCCTGCTATCCGGGCCTGGGCCGCTGCAGCCCTGTCGGGTGCCCGGCGATTGTTTGAAACAATGGCCAAAAATAATCGTAGGCACAGCCCAATGAACCGGGGCGAAAACGGTGCGGAGGCCGCCGAGGAGCATTACGACTACGTGATCATCGGCACAGGCCTGGCAGAAACGGCTGTGTCGTGCATTTTGGCCGCCAAGGGAAAGCATAGAATCCTGCATCTCGACCGCAACGCCTCCTACGGGAACGAGTTCTCCACGCTCCAGTACACGCAGCTGCTGCAGCACTTCGGGCAGGCGCCCGGGCCCGCCGACGAGAGGTTCGTTGCGAGCAACAGGGACTTCAACATCGACCTCACGCCCAAGCTGTTGCTGCAGGATTCGCCGATGAAGGACTTCCTGCTCGAGAACGAGATCCAGGACCTCGTCTCCTTCACGTCGATCAAGGGCTCGTATCTGTGCACGTCGCAGCTCCACTCCATCCCCACCAGTGAGGCGAAGGCGCTGAAGAGCTCGGCCATCTCCTTCATGCAGAAGCCGCGCGTGATCCAGTTCTTCTGGAACGTGCGGTCCTACGTCAAGAACAAAGAGATGCGCACGAAGAGCACCATGCGCGAGGAGTTCGCGAGCTTTCGTCTCAGTGCAGACTCGATAGACTTCATCGGGCACGCGATCGCGCAGAACCTGAACGACGACTACCTCGACAGGGACCCGCGCGAGACCTACGAGCAGATCGCGCGCTACATCTCGTCCATCGTATGCTACGAGGGCACCGAGAGCCCGTACATCTACCCGCTCTACGGCCTGAGCGAGCTGTGCCAGGCCTTTGCGCGGCGCTCGGCGCTCTTCGGCACGCTGTTCATGCTCAACGCGGACATCCAGAGCATCAGCGCGGACCGCATCCGGCTCGTCGATCCGAACGGCGAGCCGCACAACATCGTAGCCGGCAAGATCATCGCCGATCCGCGCTACTTCGAGGACTCGCGGGTCGCGCGGGAGGTCATCCGCTGCATCATGGTGCTTGGGCGCGACACCAGCGCCTCGCGCGGCGCCAGCGTCGCCCGCAACATAGTGTTCCTGAAATCGCAGCTGCGGCGCAAGAACGACATCTTCTGCGTTATCCTGGGCGGCGAGGAGATGGCCTGCCCGGAGCAGTACGAGATTGGCATTCTGTCGACGATCAAAGAGACCGACGATCCGGCGCAGGAAATCGCAGAGGTCGTCAGCCGGTTCAATGTCATCAGAAAATTCACCGAAACGCGGCAGGTGCTGGTGCACGAGGACACGCCGCATGTTTTGTTCACGCGCGGCGTCGATGAGTCGACGCTGCTGGACAACATATACGACGATGTCCAGCGGATCGTGGGGCTACTTGAGCCCAGTGCTTAACTTTAAAACAGATAAACGATGGAGACGAGCCTCAGCGCGGGCGGCACCCTCTATGCTACCGCACGCAGAAAAGCCTCTCCCCGCACGCCCGGTGTAATAGCAAAGCTAAACGCGTAGACTCGAAACAGCCAGAAATTTAATAAATCTTCAGCGTGTTAGACCTCCAGTTCCTTCTCTTGTGGTTGTACGCATCGCGCATGCCGGGGAGGGACCTCTTCCAGGCGGGAATCGGAACGTTGCTCCTGAACGCCTTGGACAGACGAGACTTGACCAGTGTAGACTTCCTCGAACCCATTGGGGTACGCTGGAAAAAATTTTGAAAATTTTGTGTTGGCTGCAAATACTGCGGGCGCACAAGCGGGCTAAACGGGCATACGAAACGCGCGTAGCTTGAACGCCAGCATGTTGATATCTGAGTCGTAATGATGCTGCTCTTGAGCTGGCGTAGATAGAAATAGTGCCGTATATTAAATATTTTTGCACGACCACGGCTTGTCCAACCCGACATCTACACGCACCGGATTATAACGGTGGCGACAACTGCTTGTACAGGCCTTCCTTCGCGCAGCCGCCCCAGTTTCTTGGCTGCGCGCCATTGCCAAAACCATCCGCCCATGAGAGAATCGGCACCGTCTGGCCCAGGGCGGACCGCAACAATCCCGGCACAGCCTGAGCAGCAGTCAGTCGCTTCAAAAAATTTCACAGACACCCCATGCTGGTTAATTCTGTTATCGCAATCGGCCCGTCGCTGGACTACTACCCGCTCACGCCCGAGAACAACCCGAAATTCATGCTTTCCTTCCTGAACCAGAACATGCTGCAATACACGATCCGCTACCTCGAGCCGCACTCCTCGAAGATCTTCATATTCTGCATCGAAGAGTATAAAGAGATGATCGACGGCCTCATCAAAGACTTCACGTGCTGCATCGAGGTGATCGCGACCGACGGCTACGAGGGGATGGGCTTCGTGCTGAACATGCTCAAGACGCGGCTCACTGCGGAGGTGTTTGTGCTCTGTAAGGCCGACATGTTCTTCCGCGAGGACCTCGGGCAGGCCATCGAGCGCTTCAACGCGTTTCCCAAGGACGACATGCACGGCTCCATCTTCAAGACCGACTGCGAGGAGACGACGATGCTCATGCTGTACAACGGGCGGCTCGTCGCCTACGACCGCGTGTACGCGCCGCGCGCGCGCTGCACGATGCTCGCGACGAACACGCACCGGCTGAAGCACCTCTTCATCATCCGCGCGCGCATGCTGAGCAAAATCAAAATCACCGACTTCGGCTTCAAGCGCAGCATCGTGCCGCTCATCATCCGCAAGAACAGCTTTTTCAAGGTGTTCTTCGACAACAACGTCGTGCTCTACAACATCGACGACTTCTTCGCTCTGCAGCTCGAGTACAAGAAGCTGTACGTGGAGGGCAGCCCGGACGTCATGCTCGGCAGCGGCTGCGAGGTCAGCGGCAGCGCCAGGGTCATCGACAGCATAGTCGGCAACGGGTGCACCGTAGAGGACAACTGCCGCGTGAAGGGCTGCGTATTTATGGACGGCGTGGTTCTGCAGAAGGGCGCGATTGTCATCAACACCATCATTGGCGCGCGCACGGTCGTTCCCGCCGGGTCTCTGCTTAAGAAGTGCAAGGTTGCGAACGACTACGTCTTCGAAGCGCCGGTCTCTGCCATCGGCGAGCGTTTCGGCTACGACTAAGCGAATATCCGCCGTGACAGCATGATGGGCGTCTGCCACTAGATGCTAGTGCAGCACACGGGCCTGCCTCGTGTGCTCAAATACGCATGGTCATTTTGATATATTGCGCTCGCGCTGACAGCTTGTAGACGACAGCAAGCACTAATATCGCGGTTAGATTAACAATGGTTTATTAAAAGTTATGCCCGCAACCTCATTTAAATTTCATTGCACAAGCATCGTATCGTCTGTCTATACTGACTGTGCTTTGGTGCAGCATCGATCTATTGGTGTATGCATTTGTGGGCTATGCATAGAGGTGCTAGTCTGCCTTATGGCTAACCAAATACCGGTTCCGTTCAGCCCACAAAAACTTCGCGCTCCTTTGGTTATCCCGCCATCTGCCCGATCAGCCGCCAAAATTTTGGGCCCATGGACTACTACTCCGTCGATAGTATACTCGCAGAGGAGGCGAAGGTGGAGGTGCGGTTCAAATACACAATCAACAACTTCGGGTTCTACATAAACTCGCTGCTGCGCGATATCCGCCCGAGCACGCGCGTCTGTCTCCCGTACTTCCTCGTCGCCTTCCTGCTCAAGTATCGCCACTGCACCATGACTAACCGCCATCTCGCCCTCGTGAAGCACGATCTGGATGCAGACGCGGCGCTCGTGAATCTGGGGAACTCCCACTTCATGGCGCTGAACAGCAACTTCGAGGACACCGACTACATGCTCAGGATCCTGTACGAGCGGCTCAGCGCCTTCGCGCGGCTCATCGTCAAGCTCGATTTCTCGGAGGACGATCTCGCGCTGCTGTGCCACAGCGAGAGGATGTACATGCGCGAGAGCAGGGCCAACTTCAGGCGGTTCCAGAACTACTACATGAAGCGGGTGCAGTACTAGTCGCTAGGACTTGGCACTGCTGGTGGTCGGCGCACAAATAAATTTATGTGATGGTATCGCTCTTGCTTGCAAGTACAGCTTTGCTTGAAGCATTTACATTGTGTTGATTCGCCTTTGAAATGCTGCACAAGCTGGGACGCGCTTTAGTTCAGCATGGCATGCACTGTTGCTGCCGCAAAGCCCGCTCGTCAAAAAACAAAAATAGCACAGGATAGACTCGAACTATCAACCTTTGGGTTATGAGCCCAACACGCTACCATTGCGCCACCGTGCTATTCAATAATCAAAGCGTGCTTTTGTTCGATGACGTGAACATACCAACTTGCTCAGCTGATGCCAGTGCGGTGTTCCACAGCGGTTGTGCGCACGCTGACTGATTAATCTCGGCGCCCTGATACACATCTGCCTCATTGGCAGAAGTGTTGTATAGTTTTCGCCTTCATTAATCGAGCCAGAGTGGTTTAGGATCCTAGCTGCGCACACCAACACCGTTTAGTCTGCGGTTGGCAGCCTCAACAGCGACGAAATTTTTACCCACATGGCGTGCACCAGCTTGGTAGTGGTTGGCCTAGCGGGCGCTGGGAAGACGACGTTCTGCAAGCAGCTGCACACGTGGCTGACGCAGGGCAAAGATGCCGCAAGCGAAGACAGTTCCCGCGTCGCGACGATGAATCTTGATCCTGCGGTCCGTGATCCCAAAGTTCCGCTCGACTACGACATCCGCGACCATGTCGATTTCAAGGAGATGCTGAGCCGGCACAACTTCGGCCCCAATGCGTGCGTGAACACCTGTCTGAATCTAAGCGTGATGGAGCTGCCGCGCTTCGACGAATCGCGTTTTCTCATCGTCGATACGCCCGGGCAGATTGAGTCGTTCGTCTTCGGCTCTCCGGGCGAGGTGCTGCTGCGGACGCTCGACAATGTGCGCGTTCTCTACGTGGTTGACAGCTCGCTGTGCCTGGATAAGCACGTTTTCCTGAACAACATGATCTTCGCTGCCTCCATGCATTCGAAGTTCGGCTCCCCCGTCCTGCTGCTCTTCAACAAGAGCGATCTGGTGGATACTGCGCCGCTCAAGGAGTGGGTGCGCGACTTTGAGCAGCTGCGCAAGGCCTGCACAGAGAGCGAGTCCGAGCTCAGCTCCCGCATCTTGTTCTTCGAAGAGTTCTACAAGGATCTGGACTGCGTCACGGTTAGCTCCCGCACCGGCGATGGTAAGCAGGCGCTGATGGATTGGCTTGAAGCCCCGCAGCAGCCAGAGCACTCTGCAGCTCCGGTGCAGTAGTTGTATCGGGCCCATTTTACATGAACCCGCAAAGAAGCTTCATTAAAAAATAACGGACCATAGAGTAGCTTTGAAGCCGTTTAATAAACTATGCTAGTCGCCAAATAGTCTGAATTAATTTACTGCCCGGCTCACAGGAACATTCTTTTGTAGAGCGGCATCGTAATGGCATCGTCGTGCTTGATCGGGTGGTTGAAGTACGCCTTGAAGAGGCCGTGCATGCCCATCGGCTTCTTGATGAAGCCCTTGTTGTCGTTCTTGGCATCGACCCTGATGTTGCGGAAGTACTCGACCTGCTCGCGGCTGTAGAACATGCCCTTGATGATGCAGTAGCGCTTGTAGATCTTGATCGGCCGCCCCCGCAGCACCTGGCAGTCGAAAAAGATCCGGTCCTTGGACTCGCCGTTGAGCAGCTTGATCACGGAGCCGTCGTCGTTGATCACGCTGGCCGCCGACGCGAAGAACGAGAAGGGGCCCATGAAGCTCACGACGCCGTGCGTGAGATCGCGCTCCTCCTTGAACACGTTGTGGCGCAGGTTCCGCGTCAGGATCGTGGACGCGCGGTAGATCCGGTACCCGTTGTCGACCACTATCTCCTTCGGCAGGGGCTTGCTGTCGCTGAAGTCGTAGTTGTGGATCGTGTTGCGCGTCTCGTACTCGAACAGGTTGAAGACGACGACGGGCCCGGTCGGGGCGCCGCCGTTGGTGCGCACCTTCAGATGCACGTACGTGTGCGACGGGACGGCACTCGTATTCTTGACCAGATTATTCTGCACGTACTTGATATTCTTCATGAACACGAGATCCTTGTAATACTCAGGCTTCTCCTGGTCCTTGAAGGTGCACGTGGCCAGGTTCATGATGCCCCGGTAGTCGCTGTACTTGCTGATCAGATCGTACTCCGGGCGCAGCTCGTACTCCTCGGCCTCCTCCAGCTCAAACTCGGAAACAGAGCTGTCGTTATCCTCGCCAGAGCCCTCGTCGCCGCTCCCATCCTCGTAGCAGCCTTCGTCAGCCGCGCCGCCGTCCTCCTCGGGCTGTGAGCCCCTGACCAGCTGGCTCTCGTCCTCGGGCGCGTTCAGATCTGAGCCGTTGATGACCTCCTCGCCGTACGCCACCTGCTCGATGATGCCCTCCTGCACCCCGTTGATCACTATCTTGTCGGAGCGCAGGCCGTTGCGCATGTACCCGCCGAGGTGCAGATACACGCCGTCGTAGGAGACCTCCTGCGCGACCATGTAGGGGCGCGTCTTGCAGAGAGCGGTGCATGCGCTGTCCTGCTTCGCGAGATAGCTGTTGAGCATCATGACCTCGCAGATCGGCACGTCGCCGAAGAGCTTGGCGACATTCCGCGCAAGGGCCTTCTGCCGGCGCTCGTACACGACGATGGTCGTGGGCATGTGGCGCTTGATGAGACTCACCAGCTCCTGGTTCACGTCCGTGTCCTTGACCGTCACCAGCAGAATATCGCTGGCGCGCGTGAGGTACGAGAAGATGTGGCTGCTCATCCCGCGCGTGTCGTACATGGTGAAGTTGTACGGGAGCGTGAGCTCGAACTCCAGCGCCTCGGGCGAGAGGTCTATCTTGGAGATCACTTTGTAGTTGCCGGGGCGCTTGTAGACGGCGATGTCGTCGCACAGTCTTTTCTGCCGGTTCTTCTGCTGCTGCTTGTTTTTATTGATCTTGTTGTAGTTCTTCATAAGACGCGGGCGGGTGGATGGGAATCCGTTTCTTAAAAATTTGCTGTTCAAATTTTGCCGGCCGGCACAGCGCTGGGCCGTAGAAATGGGTTGGAACGTTGCGCCACCCAGGGCTATCTGCTAAAGTGGCGCAGCAGCCCTAGGGTGCTGTGTGCGCCAGCTAGCATTTTTCTGCAGTGTTCCACTGCGTAACCTGTTAATCGCCTGGGTACCTCTTAGCGATGCGCTGTGAGTCAGGGCATTAACCGCCTCTGGTCTACGGTATGGTTGCCACACAAAGCAGGCATGGGTTTACTTTCTATCAAACAACGTAGGTTTTATATTTTAGAAACCGCCTGGCCCGCTAAAGTCCGGGACTGGTGTCAGCTGCCTGTAAAAAACAGTATGGCTAGCATGCTAAAAAAGCAGCAGCAAAGTATCTTAGCCTTTTAGCCGATCAGCTTGAAAAATTTTACTCGAACTGCCTCTCGAAGCCCCGCACACGCGGTCGTTAAGCGTCCGCTCGCTCCATCTGGAACAGCTCATAGCCGTCAGTGGCGTAACCAGCGAAGGCAGGCCGATCAAAAAATTAGCGTAGACGGCTTGGAGAGCTCGATCTCGTCCTCGAGCTCCCTCGAGGCCTCATTTAGGATCTGCTCGCCCACCCGCGGATCGTCCACCTCCGCGTACACCTTGATGAGGTAGTAGTCGTACATCTTCTGCGGCTTCTTCGTGTGTGCTGCGGAGCCGTCGTCCACAAGCCGCGTGAGCTCTACTTTGTAGACGCCGCGGTTGTACTCGTGGACCTCGACCAGGTTTGTATCAGCGACCTCGTAGCCCAGCTTGAGCAGCAGCCTCTCCGGATGGCAGCCGCCGATAGGCCTCGTCCGGAACACGCTTGTGTTCAGCGTCGTCGTATTTTTGTTTTTGTCGGGCACTTGGCGTTGGATGATCGTATGCTCGGACGGCGCGCCGCCAGTGCATTGCTGGGGGCTGCTGGCAAAGTGGGCTGCGCCTGTTGCGCTTCTATCTGCGCCCATCCTGTCCGGCTGCTCGGGGATCTGCTCCAGCCCGGCATGCGCCGCGTAGATGCGGGATCGCGCGCCGTCAGGAAAGCCGGTACCGTCGCTGCTGGCCGCAGCTGCGCCATCTTCAGCGGACAGCCTGGTATAGAGCAGAACCCGCCTGCCGCTTCTCGTGAACACCCGCTCCAGCCGGCGGTAGCTGCTGCCGCGCCAGTCTAATTTTTTTTTCGCGAGTCCGTACAGTGCGCATTCTATCATTTGGGATCTAAGCCCCAAAAAATGTTAAGCGAGCCCGAGAGCACCAGCAGCTCGAAGCGCGATGAGAACTCCCTCTGTACCCTCACACAGCGCTTCATAAAGCTCCTCCGCAAGGCGCCTGACAACCTCATCAATATTTCGTTCGCTGCAGACGTGCTTTGTGTCGGCAAGCGGCGGATCTACGACATTGTTAATGTGCTCGAGGGCCTCGGGATGGTGTCCAAGTGGTCGGTCAACGGGGTGAAGTGGGCCGGGCCGGGGTTCGACGAGATCCTCTCGTCCGACAGCAACGAGGAGTACTACCTGGAGGACGCAGCGAAGGAGCAGCTCTGCGAGGAGGCTCTTCTCGACTGCGAGATCGAGGAGCTGCAGGACGAGATCGAGAAGCTCTCGCTCGACAAGGTCAACGTGGACAACTCCTTCGTCACGTACGACGATCTGCAGGGCCTGGAGATGTTTGCGGACCGCTTTGTGTTTGCGCTGAAGGCCCCGCTCGACAGTGTGATGGACTACCCCAAGTATGATAAGGGCCGTTATCACGTGAAGATATCGGCGGACGACGGGAAGATATCAGTCTACTATGTAAATGAGATGTAGCATGCACACACCGACAGTTAGCAGCAGCAAGTCTTTTATTGATAGCAGTTTATCAGTTAAATTAGTTGTATGTATACCATGGAGCGTGTTGCTCGGCACCATTTGGATCAGATGCGCCTGTACTGTGCGATTTGTTTGCTCCCGAATAGCTCGCAGCTATGTGCTAAGTTTTACGTTTTGCTCACGTCATAGAAATGCTGCAAGCTTTGATGGTGAGTCTGCGTGCCACGTGTCTGTGCAAACACAACCATGGCGGCGCTAGTGAAGAAAGGTTCTATGAAAACTATAAAGAGCAGACAGCCCGATGAGTATTAGGCACCAGCAGATAAAATGATAGGACAGCGCGCTTTTGAATTTCATAAAAGCTGCACTTACAGCACTATCTGGCACAGATCTTGTAACAAATTTAATCCTCGCCACACCACTCTACGATCCCAATTTCTGCAGAAGCGGGCGGAGCTCGTCGTGGGTCCCGATATGCACCGTATTGGAATCGATTAGCATGATGCGATCAAACAGGGCCAGCTGCGACCTGCGGGTGACGACCATCAGGACGGTCTGCGACTCGCGGGCGAGCACCTTGTTCAGGATCTTGGTGGCCGTCATATTGTTCAGATTGTTGAAGCAGGCATCTAAAAGAAGCACCGGCGCGTCCTTCAGCAGCTCACGCATCAAATGCACCCGCTGCCGCTGCCCGCCGCTCAGGGACTGGCCGCCCGTCGCAGAAACGTGCTGGTATCCGTTCTCCATCATCTCAAACGCATCGTGGACGCCGTGCTCAATGCACTGCTCGATAATTTCAGGCTCCTGCAGCGTGTTGCCGATCTTGAGATTGCTCATCACGCTGCCCGCCAGGTAGGACACGCTCTGCTGCGCGTACGCAATGCTCTCGAGCCCAGCAGCGCAATCGCCCTCGATGCTGATCGTCCCGGAGTAGTCGACGATCCCGGCAACAGCCTCGAGCAGAAGAGACTTCCCGCTGCCGCTTTCGCCTACAATTGCTATTTTTTCACCGCGTGCGATCTCAGCATTCATAACGCTCAGCCACCCGCAAATGCACACATCTGAGAATACGATCGCGGGCGCGCCGGCTCCGCCCGCATGCGTGCGCACCGCTGCGCGTGTGCGCTTGGGGGCAGCCTTGACGTAGGTCGGGTCGTTCTCGACGGAGTGGAAGAAATAGAAGTACGTGCTGATCTCGAAGATGGCCTGGTACAGCTGCCGCAGGGCGGAGTAGATGTCGGCAGACAGGCCCACTGCGAAGCCGAGCGTAGTTGGCTGCACGCCCTCCGCGAATGCGATGACAATCCGGGAGACTGCGAACGCCTCGAAAATGTCAAAGAACGCATTTATCAGGATCGCATTCAGCTTCTGGGTGTAGTCTGCGCCGGACACGTGCGAAACGAGGCCGCCGGTCTCCCTGGCGGAGCTATCCGTGAGATCGAACGATTTGATGATGTCGAAGTTCCGCGCGCTGTTGGCCACAGAGGCGTTGAGCGCGAAGCTACCCAGGTAGTAGGCGATCCAGCAGCGCAGCGCATGTCGGATCAGCAGCGCTGGAACCAAGATATACACAAGCGTCATGACGTTGGTGGCGGCGAAGATGGACCGGTCGAGTCTGTAGAGCGCGACGAGCGCCTGCAAAGCGAACGCAGCACTCGTAAAGATGCTGAACACCACGCAGTACGCGATGCGCGAGATCGCCTCGGCCCGTTTGATGTGCATCCGGGCCAGATGGCTCGGGGCGTGCCGCTTCCTGCTCATCGCGCTGAGCCCCAGCATCTCGCGCTGGGAGAGCTTCAGACACGTTGCGAAGATCCTGCTTATCGAGATGTCGTGCAGCGCGACGGCAAGGATCGGAAGCAGCTTTGCGCCCATGTACAGCTTTATGAAGGCCTTTTTCGCCGTGTTCTTTGCGATAACCGTCTCCAGCGCGCGCGACGCCTCGATCTTGAGCATGTTCCCGCACAGTATCAAAAGGCCGGCAGCCGGTGTGATGCACAGAAACGACGCGTTTTCCTTATTGAAGCACATGGCGAGGATCTTCCTGATCGAGCTTAGAGCGCCGGTGCTCGGTGCGCCCATGAGCCCGGTAATTTTTTGCAAAATATGGAGAATGGTGTGCAGCTCGGCAGTGCGATTCAATCTGCATGCGGTTAAGTATACAGATTATAATTCTAGTGCACAATTAATGAATAAATTATGGCTTATCAGTGATTTGCAGAATTAGTCCAGAAAAATCACAGTGCTGTTGAAGCGCATCCGTCCGCTGCCCATGACTACGAAAATTTTGGTCGTGGGCGCTGGGGGACTCGGATGCGAGCTGCTGAAGATGCTGGCGGACGACATGGAGGCCTCCATCACCGTTATAGACCTCGATACCATCGACAGGACCAACCTCAACAGACAGTTTCTGTTCGATGCAGAGTCCGTGGGAATGAGCAAGGCGCAGGTGGTTGCCGACAAGCTCACGCGGCTGAGGATGAGCAGGGCTGGCGGCGACAACGACGCGCTGCGGATAAAGCCCATTTTTGGGAATGTGAAGGACTACAAGCGGGTCGATTTCTACAGCCAGTTTGACATCGTGTACAACTGCCTCGACAGCGACGAGGTGCGCTCGTTCGTGAACGCCAGATGCAGCCTCGGCGGCGTTCCGATGGTCGATGGCGGCAGCGGCGGCTGGCTCGGGCAGTCTTTCTGCAACAAAATGGAGTGCTTTGACTGTCTCCCCAAGAAGGGCGGCAACGAGATACCGGTGTGCACGATCCGCGGCATCCCGGCCAAGTTCGAGCACTGCCTCGCCTGGGGGAAGGCGATCGTGGAGGACAAGAACATCGAGGCGCTCACGGCCGACTACGCCGCCTACGCGGCAAACTCAGGCAGTGATAGCCCTGTTCCGACAGCTGCTGAGAAGGAGCCGTCGCACAGCCAAGACGCTGAGAGCAGCACTGAAAGGCGCGAGATTAACGGGCTGGGTTTGGCTGCGCAGAGCAACCCTGAGGCTGCCGATTCGCAGTATGTGGCAAAGAAATGCAAGCTCGCTGAGCTGCGGTGCGACAGTTCGTCAGAAGAAGTGCAGGAAGCGAGCTCGACCCGCGATGGCAACAGCACCACCTCCAGCCATTCGGTGCGCTTCCAAGCGATTCTCGAATGTTCCAGCTCGACAGACGAGGAGCTGATGCCCTCAAACAGCGATAGCGAAGTGGAAATAGCCGAGTCGGGCCCGGGTGCCAGCACAGCAGCGGCTCCAGAGCTGCCAGCACGGCACGAGGCAGCGCTCTGCCCGTCAAGCCCAGATGAAAGCCTCGAGAGCTTTGTAGATGCGGTTAACGGCTGCACGGCAGAGAGCGAACTTGCGCTCATTTACCGCCTCGCGCTGTGGAAGGCCAGCAAGTTCACGATCCAGCCGCTCTCTTTCTTCGACAGCCAGACCTACGTCCGCAGGATCGTCCCGTCCTTCTGCACGACCAACGCAATCATCGCTTCCCTGATGATTCTGAGCGCCAGGAACTGGCAGAACTACTTCCTCGTGCAGGGCGAGCTGAAGCTCCTGCAGATTGACCTGAAGGCGCCCAGCGATGCGTGCCTGACCTGCTCTGTGCCCACGTATACCTGCAAATTTGGTTCTGGCTGCCGCGTCAGGGACTTCCTCAAACGCTTCGGTGCGTTCTCTTTTGTCACGAGCAGCGACATGTACTATTCCCACGATGCTGACCTGCTCAAAACCC
Source organism: Pancytospora philotis (assembly GCA_023647555.1). NCBI lineage: Eukaryota > Fungi > Microsporidia > Pancytospora > Pancytospora philotis. The sequence continues at coordinate 75,500 of JALRLY010000270.1, forward strand.
TCGATGGGGAGTTCGGGATGGTCAGCCGGGACGAGAAGGCGCACAGAGTCTACTTCGAGCTTTCTGGTGAGTGCGCCGATAGTCTATTGCTGGATATACAGCGCGTAAGATGATCCGCATGCTTTGCTTTTGTGCTAAAATGCGAGAAATACGACCTTAAATTCTTTGGTAAATGCTGACCCATTAAGTTTCTCCCATAGTCAAACTGTCTTAGTTTCTCGAGGCATCTGTATTTGCAAGCAATTACAAATTGAGCATCTGCTTGTGCAACAATCCTGTGCCGTAAAAGCGCTCGCTTCAATAAACTAATGTGCAAGCTAAAATAAACAGGAAACCCACTAGGCTGGAAAATAATTTATGGGGAAGGGGCCGCGGTGGCGGGGGATGCGCGCGCGGCGCATGCGTAAGAACGTAACCGCGCACTGCGGTGGTTCGTAATTTACCACGCTCCAGATTTTTCGTCGACGTACGACTCGAGGCTCTCGACGAACTCCTCGTCCAGCACGACCTCCCTGATCACCTTGATCCACTCCAGATGGTCGAACACGATGACGCTCCGCTTTTTCCGGTCCGCGACCCTGGGGCAGTTGTGCACAAAATGCTCGAGCGCGCGCGAGTAGAGGTAGTTCCGCGCGATCAGCTCGTTGTACGCCTTGATCTGTATGTCGGTGTCGTGGAGCGCGTAGAAGATGTAGAACAGCGTTTCCTCGTGCAGGGACTTGATCGGCACAGACGTAAACAAAAACTGGACGTAGCAGGGCGGATGCAGGCTGCGCGCGAGAGAAAACTGCCGGTTGTAATTTTTATAGAAGAGCTTTTGCAGATTCATTTTTGACACTATTTTTCTGAGCTCCGGGACGCTTGGTGACGGCTTCGGCGCGGAGTTGCGCAGGGCCTTCAGCTCGTCGGCAGTATCCCTCATGGGATACAATTTTTGTGGCGCAATCTTCTGCGGCGCATGGCCTACCGCCGGGCACGCTGTGGCGCGGGCGGTCTTTCGCGGGCGCATGGGCCTGCCGGCGACCGGGCCTTTGTTTGTTTCGTCTTCGCGGGCTGCGCGTTGACCGTGGACAGAAGCTACGGTCCCGGGGCTGGCCAAGTTTGCAGGCCGAGACCGGCCATTTCTCACACCGCGCATCACATTCTTTCAGACTGTGGATGCAGCCGCAGGGAGCCCCGCCCATACTATGGCTCTGCTGTTAGACAGTGCATCGCGGTCTGCCATCTGCAAATTGCTTGTTTACTATTTGCTGCTCGGTGTGATTGCTGTACGCCACGACCCCAGGCTCCCGCTGGAGGCCTTTCCGCCAAACGACCATCGATTGTGACTAATTACACCCAGAACGACTCGATTAAATTTTTACTCTACCCCATGGCTGCCGGGTATTTGATGGTCCTGTGCCGATTTTTGCTTATGACGTGGTTCTTCCTGAGGCAGCTGCGGTTCACTGCCGTTCGTAACGGCCTGCGGCGGCTCACCGCGTGGCGCGAGAGGCTCGAGCATGAGGCGGACGCGCAGGAGCGAGCACGGAGGATCCGCGAGGTCGAGGATGTGGAGAAGCTTACCGCTGCACTGACCAAATATCTGACGACGGATGTGTGCCTTTGCCTTTTGGATATGCGTTCGAACCTCAGCGGCTTGCGTAAGTTGATTAGTGGCATCATGAAGCGGTTCGCGCTACTCACACACCAGTCGAATTCTGCCGTGGAAACAGCCCTGAAAATACGCTGCAGCGATGTCTTAAATAAACTGGAGTTCGTGGCACGAGTTGGCACGGCCAGCAATGGACTGTTGCAAGAGGCGGAGATAGGCAGGATTATCGCGGGGCTGCGTAAGCTGGATGTGAAGTCGTGCGCTGCACAAGCTCTGCGCGATGGAAACGCGAACATGGAGGCACTCACGGACATCGAGCACAGTCTGCAAAAGGCTTATACTAAGCTGTCCAAGAACAACCGGCGCATTCGCGAGATCAAAAGCAAATACGCGCACGCCAAGTTCATCGGGCTCGCCGAGGAGACCGTATCCAACGCCATGCGAGATATCGATGCATACGCAGATACAATTAGCAGCGGAATACTGGCGTGCATCAAGATTGACTTCCTCAGCAAGTTCAAAGCGAACAGCCACGGCTTCGATTCTGCGCGCTACGGCAGCAGACTCGAGGCCACCTGGGCCAGGCTGAAAAAGCTCTGCAAAGATGCGCGGATGGCTGTTAAGAATAACAAGTGTGCAATCAGAGATATAGTCAGCAAAATGGAAGGCGAGCAGGCCACGAACCGGAACTTCCAGCAGATGCTCGTGCGCTTGGTCCACCGTACCAGTTGTGCGGAAATAGAGCAGAGTCTGCGTGAGACGCATAACTACGCCTGTCAGATTGCTAGATATTACACCACTGAACTGCTCCTGAGCGATACACGCCTTAGCTGCTACATCGAAAACTGCTTTGTTTTCAACGAAGGCACACCTGCGACCGCATTCTACGAGCTCAAAGGCGGAGGCAACGAGCGCAGGTGTATAATAACGAAGGCGGAAAAGTCCGGCTGTATGGGGAACGATCGCGTCGATCGCGTATCACTGCTCAGTGAAGCTTTCGATTTCTGCTATAGGGACTACCACGGAATCCACGGCGAGTGGTACACCTGCTTCATCGACCCCAATTTATGCGATGAAAACTTGCTCCGGCACCGGCGTATCGGCTCTAAGGAAACAGTGATTCCCTGCTGGTACCATGCAGTTGCGAAGCTAGGCTGGCTCTATGTGTACGTAACGCATGTGGAAGAGCTAATAGTTGCCAGTATCATGCGTTTCTTCCAGAGATATTATAGTTCTAAGTAAATTAATAAGGTTAATCTTACAATAATGGCACAGTCCCACAATAATTGCTCATTTTGGCCCTTGAGTTTAAGCAGAAAGAAATTTTGCATTACATGGGTCTTAAAGCGGCATATTACACAGGTATTGCTTTCTCACAGGTGCCTATGAAGGCAAACGGCCACCACAGCAGCGGCCCGGCCAGCCACCCCCATCCCATGTACAAAGTCTCAGGGAAAATTTTCCCCAATGGAGCAGCAGAAGTTCGGCATGACGATCAAGAAGTCGGAGAAATTTTCTGAGTGGTACCAGCAGGTCGTGCTGCGCAGCGAACTGCTCTCCTACTATGATATCCGTGGGTGCTTCATCATGCGCCCCGCGGCTATGGCGATATGGAACGAGATCAAAGGCTTCTTCGATGCCGAGATCCGCAAGCTCGGCGTGTCCGAGACCTACTTCCCGATGCTCGTGACCAAGAAGAACCTCGAGACCGAGAAGACGCATCTGAGCAGCTTCGATCCTGAGCTGGCGTGGATAACCAAGTGCGGCGACGAGGACCTCGCCGAGCCTGTCGCGCTGCGCCCGACATCCGAGGCCATCATGTACCCCTCCTACGCCAAGTGGATCAAGACGTACCGCGATCTCCCGCTCAAGCTCAACCAGTGGTGCTCCGTGGTTCGCTGGGAGGTGAAGTCCACCCTTCCGTTCATCCGTGCGCGCGAGTTCCTCTGGCAGGAGGGCCACACGGCCTTCTACAAGAAGCAGGATGCCGAGGAGGAGGTGGGGCAGATCCTGGACCTGTACGCGCGCGTGTACGAGGAGCTGCTTGCGGTCCCCGTGACCAAGGGGCGGAAGTCCAAGAACGAGACGTTTGGCGGGGCCGAGTACACCTACTCCATCGAGGCGTTCATCCCCGGCAGCGGAAAGGGCGTCCAGGCCGCCACGAGCCACCATCTCGGGCAGAACTTCGCGAAGATGTTCGACATGAAGGTCGAGACCGAGTGCGCGGGCGCTGAGAAGCAGTATGTCTACCAGAACTCGTGGGGGATCACCACGCGCTCCCTCGGAATCGCCGCGATGATCCATTCGGACGACAACGGCTTTGTGTGCCCGCCGTACGTCTCTGAGATTCAGGCCGTTGTGATGCTCTGCGGTATCACCGCAAAGACCACCGCTGAGAAGGCGGCCGTGCTCAGGACCTATGCACAGGACATCTACAAGAGCCTGAAAGAGCATGTCCGTGTGCACTTCGATGACCGGGACCACCTCAGTCCTGGCTTCAAGTTCAACCACTGGGAGCTGCGGGGTGTGCCCCTCAGAATCGAGGTCGGCTTTAAGGACCTCGGCAACAGCACCGTGCGCGCTGTGAGGCGGGACAACGGCGCCAGTGAGGATGTCCAGGCATCAGAGGTGTTGGCAGGAGTGTGCAAAATTCTCGATACCATGCATAAGGACATGTACAAGAAGGCCCTCGCCGAGAAGAAGGAGCGCACGGTGTTTGTAGAGAGCTTTGCCGATCTCGAAAGCGGCCTGAACAAAATGTGCCAGATTATGGCGCCGTGGTGCGAGCTGCCCTCCTGCGAGGACGAGATCAGCCGCAGAACGACGATCTACAAGGAGGACGGGACTGTCGAGGCGCAGGGTGCCAAATCCCTGTGCATTCCGTTCGAGAAAAATGACTGCACCGGCAAAGCATGCGTCAACTGCGGTGCTGCGGCCAAATGCTACACCCTGTTCGGTAGGAGCTATTGATTAAACGCATTTTGGCCCGAATCTACACGTTTATTAAGTATTATTTTTGCGGCAAGATGCATCCGAGCTACAGTATTCAAGGAAATTGCAAATGAGTGCTCCCACGGGTACCGACACAGGCATTCGTTTGAAGAGCAAGTAGTTGAAATGCCAAGACAGCAGCAGGCCGCATTCAGCCAAAAAATAAACTAGATAAATTGGCCTTCAGTAATTTATTGACTGGCTCATGGTATTATTTGAGCAGATAGGCAAAGAGATAATCCATCCGAAGCGTCTTTCCTCCCGGAGCTGTGCCAACGTAGCTTTTATCTACAAAGACGTGTGTGTGATCGCCGGTAGCTGTTATCTTCCCGCCGCCGCACTCTATGAGTTTTGTGAGGCGCTGCAGCTTCTCGTCGGAGGCGTACAGCTTGACAAGCCACTTGTGGAAGGGCTTTGTGCCGCCGTTCTGTATCTGCACGCGCCACCTGTGGATGCTCTGCACCAGCTTGCGCTGCTTGGCGTCCATCCAGTCCTTGGCCGTCCACTCGTAGGGCGCGAAGTCGAAGCTGGGCTGGTCCTGGTAGCCGTCGAGGACCTCGGGCTGCAGGATCCAGCGGCCGCTCGCCAGCGCCATGAAGAACTTCTCGGAGGACCTGGGCTCCGCCATTATGAGGTGCGTGCACGCGGCGTAGTCGTCGCTGTCGTTGTATTTGAAATCGTACATATCGCAGAACGCCACGGCCTTTTTCCGCAGCTCCTCGGGCATGCTCGTGAACTGGAAGAGCACCTCCTGCTTGTTGATCCGCTGCGAAGGCCGGTTCCGCAGCGCCGGCGAGTAGGCCTTGTTGAGGAAGCGCGTCTCGGCCGCGTGCTTCAGCGTGCCGAGGCAGAGATCGACCCATCGGGGCAGCACCGTCTGGAAGCTGATGCGCCGGTTCTCGTACTCGGGAGCCAGCTCGCCCGCGCTGATGTAGTGCGTGGTGCGCATGTCCGGCGCCGACTTGATTATCGCGCCGAGCGCCTTCAGCTTGTTGACGTAGCACATCGTCTGCGGGCCGAGCGCCTCGTCGACCGCGCAGATCGTCTCGTCCAGCACCCGGCGGAACGGACTCGCGTGCACCTTGTAGAACTCGGGGTAGAGCAGGGCGTCGTGCTCGATGCAGTCGAAGACATACTGGTAGTGGTAGAGCTTGCTCTCGTGCTCCTTGAACGCCCCGAAGTTCAGCGTAAGGAGGTACTGAAAGTCCCGCTGCAGCGAGGACACGCGCGTGCCCTCGTTGGTGATGATGAGCTTTTTTAATTTATTGAACAGCGTCTGCGGAAGATCCTTGTCCAAGAAAAACACCTTATTCACAAACATGCCCCTGGGCGCGAGCGCCTTGGCATCCGCCCGCGTGCTGCGCTGGTAGATCTCGTAGCTGCAGCCAAAGGCCCGTTCGGTCCCGATGACCGGGATGCCGTACTTCGCACAGAAGCGCGCCTTCTCGGTGTCCGGGTCGTCGCCAACGAGGAAGTCGAGGAAGACGGAGGCGTTGGCCTGGCACTTCGCGCCGCAGAGCCCGTAGTAGTTCGCGTAGACACTCTCGGAGATCCCGCTCGTTGCAAAGAGCGCGCCCTCGAACGGCTTGAGCTCGTACTTCTTGTAGTGCGCCGCGAGATTGTACATGTACCCCACAGAGAGGATCGGCACGCCCCACTTCTGGGCCTGGATGTACTTCTCGCTGCCGCGGAACTTGTATGTCACCAGATACGTGGTGTTGGTGTCCAGCTGCGTCTGCAGCTCCACGTTCTTGGGCAGCACAAAAAGCTCGCGCTCTATCTGGCTGATCCCCGTCGTGCAGATATAAATGGTGGACGGTGAGCTTGTATAGCTCTGCAGACTTAGGTCGCAGCGCATGGGAGGAAATTTTTTCCCGCGCCAACTGTGGTTGCGGCTCCTTCGCGCTTTGCGACCGTGCGCAGCTGCAGGAGATGGGCTGGGCAAAGGCGCGGCGCTTTTCCCGACGCAGCCGATTTACTTGAAATATGAAAAGGGCTACCTGGCTGCTATATATTGTTTGTCTTCGCGTCCTACGACCGCCTTTTCCCGCCAGCGCCGCACGGCCGCCAGCAGAGTCGCAAGACGTTTGACGCCAGCTGCCGCGCGTCCCTCCCGGCTCCGGCACTATGCGCTCGGTCGAAGCCCAGGTCGATAAAGCTCTGCGGACCGGGAAAAATTAATCAGCGGCGGCCATTGCCACAGCTCGCCAGCCGTGCGAGATGCTGAACAAATAGATACATAGGAAGACGAAGGGCGACTTACGGTTATTTATTTGCTCACGATGCAGGTCCTATCTGCCATTTTTGTGCCCGGTGATGCAGTCCGCTATCTTCTGAACGATATCCTCCATGTCACGCGCTACGAACTCCCTCTCGCTCTTGATGTACTGCGTCTCCATCTTCTTGTTCAGCTCCGCAAAGGAGCTCTGGCTCTCCATCTTGGTCTTCTCCAGCTCCTCCTCTTTTTCAGCCCGCAGCCCCGCCAGATGGACCTCAGCGTCGTGGATGGCCTGGCTTTGGACGCTCGCCTGGGCGCTCTCCGCCTCCTGGAGCCGCTTCTTGGCCTGCCGCTCGCACTCGATGAGCAGCCGGATGCTGTCCGCCATTCTATTTATCAGCGCAAGCCGCTGAATTACTGAGGCGAAACAGAGATAAACATCCTGTTCCGCGCCACTGTGTTGCGCCGGCCCGTCCGGACAGCGCCAGACGGCGCAATGGCCCCACACGCCCCTGCGCAGAATTTTCTAGAAAAATTTTACTATAAAAGCAGTTGAAAAAAATTTCCCATACTGGCGCGCGTTGCTGAACATTTTTGTCATTTCAGTGTCTAATGCCGGTATGACAATCTGTAGTCTGCCAAGTAGTGGTCTATACACATTTTATAATCGAATCTGTCTGTTTTGTATATTTTGTGGTGCTAATGGTGCCTTGGCTTATGTTGCTGTGGTGCCTTTGAGTTGCGTACTGCTATTTTGGCTTGGGCTGCACCACCAGCGATGTGTTATAGGAGTGCAGCCTAACTGCTCCGTGTGTAGTATACACATATTAATTGATTGTGCTCTTAGAGCACGGCCTGTGAAGTGATGTTTCTAGGCTCAACGGCTAGCTGTTAACTCGGCGCCATGCCCGCACAGCTATTTAACAATTTTGCAGTAAAAGAAGAGACGCGGGGTATAAGCGACGCTAGCGCGCATATTTGGCGACACCGCATGGTGAGTTTCCGCCCGCTGCTGAGCAGCGCGCGCTGGGAGGCTGCTCAAGACCGCGCAACACCCTGAAGACACAAGCTCCGCGTGTGCAAGATCAGATTTTATCATTGATCAACTATGAGTCAATTAATTCGCGAGGCCTTGCGAAACGAATAAGGGACACGTACCACTGCAAGAGGAGTTTTATTATATGCTGCGAGTACAGTAGCGACCTGCTTGCTTAGGCTGCATTTCACAGACAGCTGCTTCCGCGATGCAGCTGGGTAGCGCCCATCAGCGTTGATGTAAATTTGATTAAATTTATATTAGCACACGTTTCCCATTTGGTATTACCCCTTTTTCTAAACTATAAAAGCAAACGCACGGCCCTGCCCATGCTTATGCTGTCCTCTGCGAACAATATTGCTCTAATGATAATGTCTGTGGGTGCTGTGATAGTCGACCTGAACAGGCCTTCAGAGGCTTACAGGTCGTCGGCTGCAAGCCTAGGCTGGAAGGTACAGGATTGTATTCTGAAGGACGCTTCGCTTAGCTACCGGCTGCATGACGTTGGGCCCTCCGTGCGCGGTGTTCACCCTTACCTCTGCCACAGGAGAAACCAAATCTTCTCAAAAGAACAGTTCGACGGTTATGTCGACGACATGCTTCAGCGGCTATATACTTCAGAAGGCTACGCAAAGGTGAAGGAAAATAGCAAGCAACGCGATGAAATCCTTTTCTACATCTACGAGCTGGCTAGTGCCACTTCCGATGTTACAACGTTCGATTTCCTCGCCTTCGCATCGCTGGCTATGTATAGCTGCGATGATTTTTTCACGGCGATTCACTCTAAAGTGAGAAATGATGAGGACAGCACGCCGCGAGGCCTTTTGGGCATTTTTACCAATGGAGATTTCAAGACACGCTTTGTTGCTGGTCTTTACGGGAACCATTTTTATTTGGAAGATTTGCGGAATGTGTACAGCAAGGTGAGCATCCGCATTGAGTTTGAGCTCTTCAGGGAGAGGGTCAAATCAATCCCCGGGCCGATTACATTCATGAGTGTCATTGGGGAATTTGGCTCCGAGGAAGAGCGTGATGCGCTTGCGGCCATTGCGAGCGACATCGATCTGAACGAAGAGGCCATACGCGAGGAGGTGCGGAAGAGTCTAATCAGGAAGTATGCCCTATTCAAGACAGTGCTCGACAACTATGGTGGAATCAACTGGGCATAATTTCTTGAATTAAATACCCTTTTCTCATACGTCTTGCAAGAAGAAACGTAGGAGTAGCCTGTTATTTATAACAGTTTCTGCGCTGAGCTTGTTTCCGAGCTCATTGTACTTTTTGGTTTTTCTGGGTCTTGAATTTACCGGCGGACCCATGCCCCTCTGTGTTATGCAGGAGGATCTTTTATCTCTCTGCACCGATCTTGGCTCCGGTGCGCCCGCGCGTACTGGCGCGGATCCAAGCCGTACCATTGAAGCGTACAAAGTGTGTGGCTTTGCTGCACACGAAATAGACAGCGATAAGCGCGTACCAAACAACTAAAAGCTCAGAGAACTTAACAAAAGTAGTTTACTCAAAAACTGAGGCACCGTAATTTTTAAAGTTGCATTCGCAGGCGGACTGCCGGCAATGCGCAGCAGCAGGCCTCATTTCACCGCCTTCGGCGCAGATGCGCGCCGCTGATAGTCCCTGAAGCTGTCGTACATGCTGATGGTCTCGTCGTGGAAGAGGGCGATTCTGTCGAACAAGGCGAGCCCATCGCACTCGTGCGTAACGACGAGCAGCAGCCTGTTTTTCCTGTAGCCCAGAATAGTGCTCAGGACGCTCGCCTTAATTTCTTCGGGAACGTGCGAAATGGGCTCGTCGAAAAATAGTATCCTTCTGTCTCGGACGAGGGTCTTCGCGAGGTTGGTCAGCTGCGTCTCGGTCTGGCCGCCGGCGCCGTTGATAATCCTGCTGTAGTGTCTGCCCGTGAAGCTCCGTAGGATCTTATCAATGGCGCTTTCGAGTGCTTTGTGCTTGGAGGGCGGCCCGGGGAGCCAGCCCTCCCTGTCGCGCGGCTTGAGGGTGTTGGTGCAGTAGCTGATGCTCGAGCTCAGTCCGGTCATGAGCATCGGGACCGCGCCCGTGCTGATGCTGTCGTCGCCGACGGCAACGCTCCCCCGAAAATGGAACAGCCCAATGAGGTACTTCAAAAAGACCGTCTTGCCCGCGCCGTTGGGCCCGACCAGCGCCACCGCCTCGTTGTTCTTGAACTCCAGCGTGACGTTCCTCAGCACGGGACGCGCCCTGATGAAAATGCTCACGTCCGTGAGCCGCAGGCTATTCCTGAACACAAACTGGCTCCGGAGCACGCCCGTGTCCTCAGTGTGGAGCTCCTTGTTCTGCTCGAGACGGAAGGCGTCCAGGCGCAACAGGCTGGAGAAGACCGCTATGACGCTCTGGGACATCTCGGCGCACGTCAGAAGCAGCGTCACCGCCTTTTCGTTCGCAACGCTGCTCTTATAGAGCAGGCAGAAGAACACGATGAACGTCCCGATGCGGAGCTCGTAGTTGAACAGGTCGTAGCCCATGTTGTACTTCAGCTTGTCCGTCCGGTTGGCCAGCGCATCGGCCTCCTCTGTGTTTCTGTAGCCATTCCGCCGCATCAGGTGCTCGTTCCGGTGGGCCGCTGCCATCTCGGCCACCATCGCGTCCTCATTGGCCACGGAGGCGGCCTTGTAGTCCATGAGCAGCCCGACGAGCGGGAGCTGCGCCACGAGGAACAGCACGAAGGCGAGGCTCGCATACACCCCGGGGATGAAGTCGCCCAGCGCGACGATCTTCAGGTAGCAGAGCAGCGCGCCCGCGCAGCTGAGCGCGAACTCGAAGATCAGCACCTCGAGCGCCTTCGACAGGCTTTCGCAGAGGCGCTGGAGCCGCCGGTAGTTCTCGTTCCGGTCCGCCGCCACGAAGTGCTCGTACGGCATGCGCAGGTACTTGATGAACTTTGTGATCTCGCTGCGCTGCTGCACCGCGCTGATTAAAAACGTTCGCGCGAACCAGCTGAGCGTGACGAGCACGCATGCGCGCGCGATCCCAAGCCCAAACTCGGAGAGCTCGTCCTTCGACAGACGGCCCTGGGACGCGTGGCTGAGTATCTCCCCCGTGTACGCCACGACGCACAGGCCGTGGTACATGTGGTAGATGTTGAGCACCAGCACGACCACATGCATTGCCCCCGTGACTTTAGTCTTCGTTAGCATCTCGAATAGTATTTTAACAAACTCTGTGCGCGAGACTGCCGTGTCCTCCATGGGCAAAAAATGCTTTCCAAAATTTTAAATCAAAAATTTGTAAAAATTAATCATAGGCTATCAATTAGCACGCTAGTGCGCCGGCGGCGCGGGGGAGCAGGCCGGCAGCAGACCATCGTATAAGAAATTTAATCACCGAGCATATAAAGGCATGGCGGCTCACCCCAGTATGCTAGAGTAAACAAAGCACCATTTAACTGCGGCACCAGCACGCTTCACGTGCTCAGCAAGCAGCCTGCGAATATTTTGCGAGTCTGCTAGAGGTGCATCGTGCCAGTGACAGGTCCGAATCTATAGAATGTTCTATTCATTGATGGGTGATGGCAAAAATTATCAGTGTGCCTCCATCGCAATAATATAGATGCCAGCGCCATTGCCTAATGCAGATATGCCTTGTGCCCCTGCACGGGTCACTTCCCGAGCTCCCGCAGCTCATCCTCCTCGAGCTCGAAGTTTTTGGCGTAGTAGTCGAACAGCTGGCGCGACATCTCGTCGTCGCCGCTGAGCAGAGTGCTGAGCATCACGTTGTCGTTCACGAACCCGTGCTGGGAGCGCCGCTCATTTTTCATGGGCTGTGGAAATCAAACTTTGAGGTGGGCGTCATAAAGGCGCGCCGGTTCAAATGTGTCTTGAATATAAACAACAAGTTAGAATCTACTTCTGGCATAATTTAATAAAATATAACAGCATGGCTCCTCATGTCTTGTGCTGCTCCGCCCTGCCGAGCTGCTCGAGCAGTGCCTGCATCTCCGGCCTGAAGCGCTGCTCCTCGACGAACTTCTCGCTGATTGCAAATTTTCCGTGCACGCGGCAGATGCGCTCCAGAGGCGCGCCGCTGGTGAGGCACTTCAGGAACAGCGACTCGTGGATGCTCGGACTGATGAGCCCGCAGAGGTACTCTACGATTGCAGTATCCAACGCGCTCACGAAGGTCTCGTAGAAGATGATGCTGATGTTGTTGTTGCCGACAGAGAGGCTGCGCACAATGCTGCGTATTATCGAGCCAATGGCCGGGTCGAAGAGATGCACGACCAGCTTGGTCGAGTTATTCTTGATGCGGATGACATTTTTGCTGAGCAGGCTGTGGATGGCGAGCGCGACGTTCTTGTTGATGTCCGGGTCTGTCAGATAGCTGAACAGAATGGACGAGTCGATGGAAGCGTTGTAGAGTATCACAAAATCGTGCAGCGCAGCAACCGCGTTGTTCTTAATAATGGCAGAGGGATGGGTGAGGGAGCCCATGAAGAGCGGCAGATGCGAGCTGAAGAAGGCCGAGGAGGTGAGCATCCAGGCGTTCAGTGTGAAGTACGCGGCCGTCTGTATCTCGTGCTCCGCTGCGTGCAATGAGTCTTCGATCAGCGGCGTGAACTGGTGGAGCAGCGAGGAGGGCGAGAACAGCAGCTCGTTCTCCCTCAGGAAAAAGAAGAAATCGGCGATCTCCTCGTCCGTCTTGTCCCTCATGGATTCAGACAGCTCGTCGTACTTCAAAGACATCTTGGCAGCGCCGCCCGCCTTGCCGAGAGAGAGCCGGCGCGCCTCCTCCAGGCTCTTCCGCTTCTCGCGCAGATCCGTAAGGCCCTCGCTCCCGATGCTCCGCCTGAACTTCACTAGCTTATCCGCGCCAAGCTGCAGCGCACGCCCGTCCTTCTTCTGGTCCTGGCCCTTGTAGTTCCGCTCCAAGCGCTCCAGCAAGAAGTACTGCGAGAGCGCAATCCAGCCCACGCAGTCGAGCAGCTTCAGCTTGCTCTTGCACAGCACGAGGTTCTTCACCAGCTTGCCGCAGCTTTTCTCCGGGTTGAGAGAAACGGCGTAGAAAAGCTGCACGGTGTTTTTGACAACGGACTTGTCGTAGAAGCGCATCTTCGCAATGTTCTTCCCGGCCAGGCGCAGCAGATCGCTGCCGGGCGCAGTGCGGGAGCGCAGGTGCTGCAGAATCACCAGCACGTGGTTGTAGATCGCCATGCTCTGCTCGAGCTCGGCCTCGTCGCGCGAGCCGAAGAGAATGCCGGTCGCATGCTCCAGCAGCACCAGGCCGTTCGACTCGGATATCTTCCGGCCGAGCTGGCGCAGCACGTACGCGCTCTCGAGCGTGCGATAGCCGCCGTAGAAATTCTTGTACAGCATCTCCTCGCTGACGCTCATCAGGCGCAGCGCCTCATCAAACGCCCTGTTATTGATAAACTCGTACACCACGTCCCGCCGCACCGCCGCTATCTCATTCAGCATATCAACCACCAGCTGTCTGTCTTTGCTGTAGACCAGACCGAGGATCATCTCAAAGGCCCTGGTGGACCCGCGCAGCTGTAGTACGTATGCAATCTTAATGAACGTCACTATCTCCACAATATCCGTCTTAAGGTCGTAGTCGAGCAGCTTGGTGATCGCAGCCAGCGCCTCCTCCATCAGCTCAACAAACTCGCGGAAGTCCTGCTCGATACGCTTCGTGCCAGCGGTCGTATTGCTGGCATTCTCCGCGCACTCAGGCTCCTCGGGCGCCAGCGTCTTCTTGTGCTTGAACGGGTGGTTCAGGAGAATCTCACCGAGCATGCTGACCGACTTCTTGCGCACATTCACCGTCTTGTCCTTCACGCGCTGCGTAATCTCGCGTATCAGCGTGTTCCGCTGGTCCTTGAGCACGCACTCCTTGGCAAACAGGCTGGCAATGCAGCCCAGCGCCCGGCCGCGCACATAGAAATTCACGTCGCTCAGCCGCTCCTCGACGAGCCGCGTCAGATCACGGATCGACTCCAGGTTGCTCTCCCCGCGGAAGTGCAGCACCAGCCTCTCCGCTATCTCGATAAAACAGCAGCGCAGGCTGTAGTGCTCGCTCTCGCCCAGAAAGCGGAAGGCACCGTAGTTCAGGAAATGCTCGATCGGCAGCAGCGGGAATATCTGCGACACGTTCTTGACCACCGTGGGATTGTCGATGCCGACGGACTGCCGGATAAAGTCGTCCGCAAGGGCCGCGCGCGCCCCGAGCACATCAACCACCGTATCCGCACAGTCGGGCCAGTAGAGCATCTCGAGCACGCTCGCGACCGTGAAATCCGCGCGCTGTATGAGCTCCAGCACGCGGATGCGCAGCTCCTCGTGTCGGCGCCCCTTCAGCCGGCCAAATACGAGGAACAGAATCGGCGCGGCGTCGCGCGAGTCCTTGATGGCGCTCAGCACGCGCTGGATCAGCGACACACTGGCGCTGCCTATCTCGCCCTCCGCGGGCGCGATGCGTGCAACAAAATCGTAGAGCAGGGCGCGGAACAGCTCGGAGGAGTCGTTCGCCCTCAGGAGCTGCCCCAGCACGGCCTCTGCATTCTCCAAGGTGGTGCTCTCCACCAGGCCTTTGTACTCTTCCGGCGCATCCGCAATGCACGCCGGCACAGCTCTCTTATCCAGGCTCGCTGCTTGCCGCATTAGGGGTCGCCGCGTGCGTGATTTTCTCGGCACTGCGAGCAGGGGCTCCACACGGTTCTCTGTGCCCGAGCGCCATGAGAATGCAACGCGCGCCTATCATTTCACAATACTTGGCGCACGCTTCCACGCTCTCGTCAAAAATCTATTAACTGACGCATAAACAAATCGGCCGCTCAGACAGCGAGCCTGCGGGCTGTGCCGTTACAGCTCATTGGATGAGCGTTGGAGAGCTGTTGGAGCACTTAAAGGCACCAATACGTTCGCGACTCTATTCGAAGCTATTTGGCTCGAAAAGCTTGTCCTCGCACAATCAATACGCTTACGTCATACGCCGCCTGTAATATTCCAGCGAATCTAGATTCCAATAGAACATTCCACGCTGTCATCGGCCCACCCTTGCTTGTTTGCGCCCATCACCTGCCCTAAGCGCGGGAAAGCGGGCCCGCACGCATGCGCAGCAGCAAACCGGGAACCGCTCCTCCACGCGTAGCACCCGGTGTAAGTACGGGCGCAGCCCGTACCCGGCGAGCGCTGCTGCGCACAATGCGTCCGCTCAAATGCGATTGTTTGTTGTTGATCCTCTTACCGGATCCGCGCCCGGAAGCGCCGGCGCGCTTGCACAAAAGCATTTATTTGGTGTCTAGTTTGCGGAAGAGAGTCCTGGCGGCCCGCACGCCCTTCAGCCCGATCCCGAAGTAGTGGAAGTCGAGCACGGTGAAGGCCAGGCAGAACACAGAGATGAAGATGTACCACAGCACGTCGCCGTATTGACTAAATTAGGAGTTTACACTTACTTTTTGGAGCACCGAGACGGCGAGAGCACCACATACACCCACATCACCATGTAGAGCGCATGCAGCACGCCGAAGCTGCCGACGGCGAGCGTCACGAGGCGCACAGGCACGCACTCGTCGTCGGGCCTGTAGAGCGCGGTCGCGACGAAGAACACGTGGATCCCGATGCGCACGATCAGGTTGATGCGCTTCGAGTCCGGCGACGGGCAGGACGTGAAGAGCGTCTTCATCATCGTCATCACGACGATCATGGCGTTGATCAGCGCGAGCATCGTCACGTTGCGGAAGTACTCGCGTGCCTTGTACGCTCCTAAATTACGAGTTTACACTTACTGTACAGCCGCGTGTCCGGCCCGAAGTCGTGGAACGCCTTGATGTACGAGAAGTTGCGGTAGTACACGAGCACCGCGGCGACGTACGCGAGCGAGGAGAAGAAGAAAACAAAGTAGAGCGCCTTGAGCGTGTCCTGGCTGCGCACGCGCACGAGGAGGACCATGGTGCGGTCGTACGTCTGGAGGACGAGCAGAATGAACGAGATTGTGTAGGAGAAGTACGATGCCTTTGTGTAGGCATACGTGTTCATGAGGAAGACAGTCAGATCGCGGAAAATCAGCTCGAACAGGAAGGTGTTGCGCCACACGTTGCAGTCGCCCGGTATTCTGCGCATGATGCTGAATAGGATGATCGCCTTGAGCATGCACAGCGGGAAGTCGACCAGCAGGCTCCCGATGGTGATCTGCGCATTATTTATATACAGCAATCTGGCAAGCATCCCGGGCTTCGTGCCTGCACTTATTTAAAAGCCACGTGGCTGGCACGTGCCCGATCAGATTTGCGTTAATATGCCGGTCCGGTGTGGAACTGCGCGCGCCCGCGTGTGTTTCCGTACTCGCGTCTGTCGTAACCAAAGCTGATTTGGCGGGATATGGGCATATGCTGTTTGCCTGCGGCGTACTGCTGATGCTGCGCACATGCATGCTGTTGCGCTGCGAATAACCGTAAATGAAAGCAGTGGTGTGATACCAGCTTCCTCCTGCGCTCATTTTAATATTTGGCGATTTTAGATTTATTGAGGGATATTAGCCAACGAGCTGTAATATTATATGCAAATAGCTTTATTTGTAGCATATAAAGTTTAGTATCATAAATATTGCAGGCACCTCTTGTCCGGCATATTTTGCTTGTGTATGAAAAGCGAACTTACAGATCCGGATAAATAAAATGCGAGCCTGGCATTATTGATTAGAGAAATCGCTTAGCAGCTAGCTTATCCGATTTTCTGGTAAGTTTATCGGCGTGCCACAGCGCATACCCGCGGACGCGTTACCGTTTAAGCACTACAGAAATGTGCAAAAAAATAGTTGCGAAGAAATCGTGATGACACTACTATAGCACTGCGTTATTTAATTGAACTCGTCTCCCGACTCTTCGTCTCGGTTGTCAACGTACATCCGGAGGATCTGGTTGCTGGTCGTTGCCTCGCGGACACCCTTGTCGTCGCGCTGCCGCACAAACCGCGGGAAGCGCAGGCTGATGCCCTTGCCGTCCACGGAGCCGGCCGGGTAGACCGGGCTGAGGCTCAGCGAGGCCGCCTTCACCTCCCACACATACTTGGGCTCGACCCAGTGGTCGGGGGCCGCACCGCTTTTGTAGACGTACTCGGCAGCGTTCACCGTGACTGTGGGCGCCAGCTGCCCGTGGAGCTGCGCCAGCGCCGCATCCGAGAATCCCGTACCGATTTTGCAGCACGCCTCGAACTTGTCGATCGTGTCGTTGTAGACCCCGAGCAGGAAGCCGCCGTACGCGCCCGTGCGCTTGCCCTTTCCGTAGAAGACGCCCATGACCACCAGGTCCATCGAGTCGCCGAGGTTGTCGAGGTAGTCGCTCTTCATCTTGACCCACGAGTTGGTGCGCATCGACGGCTTGTAGACCGACTCCAGCGACTTCAGCATCACGCCCTCGCAGCTGCTCTGGACGGACGCGCGGAAGTGCGCGTCGATGTCCTCCACGCTCCTGCACTCGATCGAGTCCGCGAACCTGAACTTGCCCTCGATTTCTGAGATGTTGGCGTACAGCGCCTTGCGCCGCGCCTCTAACGGCTTCTCGAGCAGCTCCTCGCCGTCGAAGTAGATCAGATCGAACGCGAAGACGCAGACCTGCACCTCGATGGTCTCGGTGTTCTTGCGCTTGCGCGTGCTCAGCACCTGGAACGGCTGGATCTCCCCGTCCTTGTAGGCGACGACCTCGCCGTCGATGATGTACGACTTGCTGGAGAGGCTCAGACTCGTCAGGTCGGGGTACTTGGCGCTGATGTCCTCCGAGTTGCGCGAAAAGACCTTGAAGAGGCCGTCCTTGTGGTGCAGCTGCACGCGCTCGCCGTCGTACTTGAACTCTGAGACGAACTTGATGTTCTCCACCCGGGAGAACGCCTTGGTGAGGTTCTTGGAGGGCTGCGCGAGCATCGGCTTGAGCGGGATGCCGGGTGTTATTTTGCAGACGGCCGGCAGGTTGCTGATCCCGTGCTCCAGCGCGAGCTGCACCAGCACCTCGAAGTCGGGCTGTTTGTTGTATGCCTCCTTAATGACAGTAACGGCCTCGGTGGTGGTGTCGCAGTAGCGCGCGCCCTGCTTCTGCCTTTTCGGCTGCTCTTCGGCCTCGGACGTATCCTCAGACACATCCTCGGATACATTTTCACACGCATTTTCAGACACGTCGCAGGCGGCGGCCGCCTCGTCGTCCAGACGGACCGGCGAATTCAGCGCACAGGCCAGCGCGATCAGAACCGTCTGGAGCGCCAGCCCGATCTTGAGCTTGCAGGTGAAGAGTCGCACCATGTACTTGGTCTCCAGCGGCGAGCACACATTGATGAGCTGCAGCATGATGTTCTTCTTGGCGTTTACGGAGTTCTTGCCGTTCTCCTTGGCGATGAGCCTGAGCTGCCGCAGCGCATCGACGATGGTCAGGCGCCTCTCGGTGACGAAGAGCTGTGTGACGCGGTGCTTCATGGCGACGTCGCCGAGGTCCCCCGCGCTCCTGAACAGCTGCTGCACCTTCTCTGCGCTCAGGCCCGTCGCGCTCGAGACCGCCGAGAAGATCGCGCGGTCGCCTATGCCGAGCTCGGTGCCGAAGTGCTGCGGGTAGATCGTGGCGGTACAGAGGAAGAGCGCCGCGGCCAGGCTCTCCGGATCGTCGATGGCGAGCAGGGACAGGAACTTGGAGAGCATCGCCTGTATTTCCAGCCGCTTGGTGGTCTTGGAGATACCTTCCAGGACATTGCAAAGCTCCAAGAAAGTGGTGCGCTCCCCCATGGCTCAAAAATTTGATTTCGTGAAGTTTTAAGCGGTCAGGATGCGCTGAGGCATCCGTCTGTGCGGATCTAAGGTCCATGTGAGCTGTAGAGCGAGAAGTGTCCGACGGGGAGGAGCATCCTATAAGATTGGCGAGGCATCGGTTCTTTTTTACTTGCCTGGAGCGCCCGATTCTTGTAAAGTCTATGGTAATGCGCATTTACAGTACTTATTAGCATAAGCTGGATAATACCCGTTTGAATCATCGATTCCGACACACAATTTTGTCAAGCTCCCCATCGCTGTGCCTATCGCTGTGCCTATCTCCGTGCCTCTCGCACTAGTCTGCTGAAAATCTTGGAGCCATGAACAAGCAGGAGTGCAGGAAGGCGATACGCGAGCGCATCGAGAAAATACTCGAGGGCCTCAGCGACATTCTGATGCATCTGCGCACCAACGAGGGCACGGAGTTCTCGGAGATGCGCTCGCTGGTCCTGGCGAAGCAGAAGGCGATCGACCTCACCGAGCAGTGCGCGCGGATATTCCAGCATCTTGTCGAGCTGCGGTACTACCACCTGGCCGAGCACAAGGAGCATCGGAGCCGCGAAAATAGTGTACCAAACAATGCTTTTACCGGCGAAGCGCTCTGCATGTCTCACGGCTACGCTGCGCCCACAGCCTACCTCGAGGACCAGCCGAGCGGCAAGGAAGGCCAGTCCTAGATCTGCAAGCATGCATGCAGCGATAGCCAGATGACTGCAATAGGTAATAAAGCAACAACAACAAACCACGATACGATAAGCGCACTACTTCTGAACGTATCGTATAGGATATGCTCATCTGAGCGTATAAGGCACTACTCCCGAACGCATGCAATAAAACATTTATTTAAGGCCGGTGGCGAGCTCTTTGCTGTACTCGTCCAGACTGGGCAGCATGTACATCTTGTCGTTGTACATGTAGCTGTAGAAGACGTTGTTGTAGACCGTGTTTTCGGCGTCGTTGACGAACACGAACCGCGGCTTGAGCGGCCTGTCCGTGAGCACGTACGCGACGAGGTCGAGCACGTACTTGGAGAGCTCGTTCTCCGGCGGCGCGAAGAGGATCGGGCCGCTGCAGCAGCCGTCGAAGAGCATCGCAACGGAGTCGGCGCTGCAGGACTTCCCGGCGTAGAAGAAGACGGTCGCGCCCGTGTCGAGCAGGAACAGGCCGTCCGGCACCAGCGAGTCCATGGAGAGCGGCAGCGGGGACAGGCAGTTGTCGTTGATGTTGAGGAGCAGCGGATACACCAGCAGGTCGACGATCTTCGCGTAGGCGTTGGAGAAGAGGTAGACGTAGTACGCGCGGAAGTCCACGGGCGTGGCCGCGTCGGGCCGCAGCGGGATCGACTTGCGCGCCGCGAGCACCAGCGACGGGAGGTCTGCGAGGTTAGCCGGGATCTGGCCGTTCCTGCTCGCGAGCTCGCGCCAGATGCTGGCGAGCTCCTTCTGCATGCGCTCGCCGCCCGCGAGCTTCTTCTTGCCCTCGTAGTAGAACGCGTCGAGGACGAGGGCGTGGCAGATCGCGCCGGCGTCGCACGAGTCGTAGAAGGTCGAGCCCTGCACCGGGAGGCAGATGTTGAAGACGCGAATCATCCGCTGGCCCGTCTTGGTGATGCGGATCATCGCGATCTGCAGGTACAGCGCCTGCGACACGTTGTTGAAGAGCATGACCGAGAAGTTGATGCAGTGCGAGGGGTTCCAGTTGGCCATGCCGAGCAGATCGGCCGATTTCTGCACGAAGTTGCCGTACACGTTCTTGAGGACCGCGCCCTCCGTCGCGCGGATGCGGCAGGCGGCCCCGAAGCCGATGCTGCGCGCGAAGTGGTCGGCGAGGTCGCAGTAGAGCTTGGAGGTGAAGACCGGGCTCGCGCCGTCGTAGTTCGAGTAGTGGTAGGCGGCGCCGCCGGTGAGCTGCGCGAGCACGCCCACGGTCGGGAAGCCGATGCTCGCGCGCGCCATCACGAAGACGTTCGCGCAGATGTTCTTGCGCGCGAGCGCCTCCGCCGCGGCCTTGTACTCGCTGCTGCCGCAGGCGAGGCTGTCCGAGAGACTGACGGCCGACTTGCCGAAGCTGGGCGCCGACGAGAAGAAGAGGAAGACGGACGCCGAGCGGAACATGTTCTTGGCGATGTGCAGCGGCGCGAGCAGGTTCGAGTGCACGCTCTTCTTGGTCTCGAAGTACCGCTCGAGCGCCGCGGTGTCGAGCGCGCTCTCCCCGGACACGAGCTCCGACAGCTGGAAGAGCGCGGCGTCCTGCAGCATCAGCGGCGGGCTGCTCGGAATCACGCTGATCGTGCCGTTCGCATTCAGCAGGTAGACAAACTCGTTGAAGAACATGAAGCAGACCTTGGTGCGCTTGTCGTGCTCGACGCCGCGCAGCGTCTCTCTGATGCAGCCGAGCACGGAGCCGAGCACGCTGAGCTTCTGCGCCTCGAGCGACACGTCCACGACGAAGCAGAGCACGGGCGGCTCCGAGGTCTTGACGCTGAACGAGTCGGGCGCCTCCATCTCGTAGACGTCGTGGCGCAGGTCCTCGCGCACGAAGCACTGCCGGTTGAACGCCGCGTTGCGCACCGCGCTGTCCGCGTGGTCGTTGCGCAGGCGCTCGAGCATCTGGAACGGCTCCTGCACCTCGTTCACGCTCCGGCAGATGTTGCAGCTCCAGCGCAGGCCGGGCATGAGGATCTCGACGTACGGGTTCAGGTAGGCCTTGCAGTTGCCGCAGCGCACGAGGCTGTCGGCCACGACGGGGACCGCGGCGCCCTCCTTTTCAAATTCCACGCTGAAGAAAAGCGGAACGGCAGAGTCCCTCACCTGCGCCTGGTCCTCGGGCAGGCTGTTGATCGAGGCGCGGTAGCATCTGTTTTCCATACTGTGGGCCAAAAATTTTGTGGGCTTTGTGTCACTGCATGCAGGCTTGTCTGGGGTGCGCGGCGGCGCCTGTGCGCGGCGGAGCCTGTGCTTGCCCGTTTGTCGGGGATAAGCGGTAAATGCGAAAGCGGTTGCTACACGGTGCGATCTCATGTTATAATCAGCATTTAAAACGCGGCATTCGATACATCCTTGCAACAGTCTAGAATCAACGCCTGCGTGCGTTTACTAGAAATGGCTGCGGAGCAGGGCTGGAGCCCGCCGGAAGAAACAGTGTAACAGCGCTTATAACTTTGTATTCTTGCATGTATCTAAGATGAACTTAGCATAGGTGAGTGGTGCGGGCTTTAATACACACATTGCTGCATAAGAATCGAGCACGAATCGCCCTACTGTAATATGCTGTCCACTTTACTGTAATATGCTGTCAGCAAGTGCAGCCGCGCCAAAAACTGTGTGAGGCAAGAAATGTGAATGTCATGATTGTTAAGCTAGACTGGTTAATAAACCTGCAAAGCGTGTTAATAAAGATCAAATGCAGCTGGATGTTTACAGTTGGCATGGCCCGCGGCACTACCCATGAAACAATCTAAGCACCGGCTACTGCAAACAAACATGGACGAAGACTTCGGGCACAAGATGCTGCGGCTAGAGGCAGACGTGAACGCGCTCGCCGCATCAGGGCCCGTAGACGCCGACCTGGTCGCCGGGATAAACGGGCTGCTCAGCGTGATGGACTCGTATGCCGAGCACTGCGAGCTGTCGCGCGAGATGCTAGCAGCGCTGAACCGCCAGAAGATGCGGTATGCAGAGCTGCTGGGCAGCCGCATGCTGTACCACAGCGCGGACCGCAGCGCGCGGATCGACAGGATCACGCAGGACGTCGAGCGCATCGCCGGGGCGCAGCAGATCGTGCACGACTACGTTGCCGGGCAGGCGTCGGCGGTCGACACCATCCTCGCACACATGGCGGTGAGCGAGCTGTACATCCAGGACTCGCTGAGCGAGATGGCGGTGCACAAGCAAAGCGTAGGCAGGCGCATGAAGTACTGGCGCGCCGCCGCCGTCTTCGGCACCGTCCTAGCTGGTCTCGCGATCTACAGAATAGTACTCGGTTAGTCGTGACTGCCATTAATAAAATTTTGCTGTGACAAATTCTTTGCCTGCGTGTTTTTGTGCCGCAAATTTTTTATGTCTCTGACTTGCCACGCCTATGTGCGACGCAGCGACGCGGCTACGCCGCCGGCACCCCTCCGCAAAATTTTTCCGCCCGCGCAAAATTTTCCGCGCCGGCCGACGCGCAAGCGCCCCGCACCCCTCGCCGCGCATTGATCGCGTCAAAATATACTTAATTTGATAACGGTATTGATCTGATAGATTAAATTTTTGTGATGGGAAGGCGTGCGGGCGCTGTTTTTACAAGCGTGTGGCAGCATTTGGTTGCGTCATCTGATCCAATTTATCAATTGAGTGATCGTGTAGTAATGGCTGAAAAATGACTTAAAAATTTACGACGTGCGCGAATCGCTCAAATATAAATATAAATGCCTATACATAATGTATAATTAGCCTTGGATACTATAAAGTAAAACGAACACGCTATTTTCGATTCATCTAACTTTGCTATAAGCATCATACGCCTACTGTGCGTCAATTATCATGCTCATGCATCTTAAACTGGCATGCAAACACTAAACTACAAAATGTCACATAATCGCAAAAAC